>MU736601.1:121182-149824 GCA_026770625.1 Nicotiana glauca | reverse complement strand
TATATCTATATCTATATATATTACCTTATATTATTTCTTGTAAATTATATTATATAATTGTGACTTAAATCTTCTAATTCAAATTTAAACACAAAAAAAATTGCAAATAAATATGCAAGGGAATGCCTTATAATTTTTATTATTAAGACATTAACAAAAAAATGGCAATATCTTTCTTACTCTTCCTCCCCCCCAATGGAATGAGCACAACAAGGTGCTAATACCACCATTAAAAGAAAAGAAAAACTAATGAAGATGTGCCAAAATACAAGTTACATATTAGTTTACATATTATCTCTAACAAATTTCATAAATCTTCAAGGTTCGGAGGAATTTCCGTTGATGGTGGCGAAAAAGAAGCTTGTTCATCACCGCTTCCGGGCGAAGCAGCATCCTCCGCAAGTTTTGCTAGCATTTCTTCATAAGCTTTGTCTATCTCCGGCTGTAATTCAGCAAGTCCAAAATTTCTTCTTTCCGAACGGATCCAATATCTAAAGAGTACTGATTTTTCCATGCTCTCCCTCATAGACGCTCAATGATCACCGATTTGAAGTCTCGCTTGACTGAAAGTGCTCTTTGATGCCACTGTTGAAGTTTGAACACTTAAAATATCTCGAGCCATCCTTGAAAGAACCGGATAGTGTTTTTATTTGGCCTTCCACCATTCCAAAACATCAAAGGAGCCATAGGGATTCTCTGGTTCAAGTCCGTGCGACAAATAAACTTGAAGCTCATTTAGTTGTGAAGTATCACCAATATTATCACCTTGAGAACACCTGAACTCCGTCAAAGAACTAAGTTCTCTTAGTCCCGCAGTTCTTTTAGATGATTGCGAACTAAACTCAGTAGGAGTTGGAACATTTGATCTAGCATGATCTAAGGCTAGTTAATAAGCATTATAACTTGTTTGAGCATTTATTTTAATTGAGGCTTTTGCATCTGCAAGTGTAGTAAATTCCTCATCTGAAAGATCTAAAGCCCTATAAATATTTGAATACCAAAAGTGAGGACCTCCTAATTTTATGGTAGGATTTAACATAGCAGCAACACCATAAAGAGGGGGGATAGGAAAAAAATATTTTTTTAACTTATCTTTCATAGAGTTAATAGCAAGTTGATAAATGTCACGATCCCAGTTCGCCCTCCGTGAACATGCCGTGATGGCACCTAGTCCCTACGACTAGGTAAACCTAACAATGCGAAAATAATATAACTTGCAGAAATAATTAATTAAACTAAGAATAAATAGAAGGAAAACTGTATATAAGTGCCACTTGGCATATACAGCTCAAATGCAGAAGTCTACAATATCATCCCAAAACCCGAAAACTCACGGGAAACACAGGCTAATAGAAATATAATACGCTGCTCTAACTCCAGAATGTCTAAACAACTGTAAGAACATGATAGACTGCCTACTAAAGCTGGAATAAGATAGAGAATCCTGGTCCGTGGACGCGGCAGATATAACTTGAAGTCTCCGCTAGATCTCTCCGCCTCGAAGATAGTGCGCCTGAATGGAGGTACCTAGATCTGCACATGAAAAACATGCGCAGAAGAGACATGAGTACACCACAGCGGTACTTAGTAAACGCCAATCCTAACCTCGGTTGGGTAGTGACGAGAAAAGGAAGGGCCCTATTGAGATAAAATATAATAATAAATCTTGCAACATCATGAAATAAACAGAAATAACGAAATAAAATTTTGAAGTAAGACAAGTTACACGAAGCAACAATAGCACGCAAAGAATACGGTAACACAGAGTGAAACAGCTCAATATCAGTACCAACAACAAGGATCTCCCAGGATACCGTCCTGTAGTCCATTTCATCAACTGTCCGAGGAGCTCCCGACATATCGTCCCGTAGTCTATCATATGAGAATATCTGAAGGATCTCCCGGGATACCGTCCTGTAGTCCAACTATCAATGTGCGGGGGGATCTACCGGGAATCTAACCCATAGACCCAAAGTAAAAGTGCAGGGAGATCTACTGGGAATCTAACTTGTAGTCCCAAAGTAAACAAACAAGGGGGAGCTACCGGAATCCCATATCCGTAGTCCCAATTTAAATGCGCAACCACAATCAGAAAATATTCAAAAATGAAGTACGAAAGTGCAAACAACAGGTAGTACTAGCCTAACAAGCTTCACATAGTACAGTTAAGGCAACTTAAGCAAATAGGCAATTTAAATCAACCAAACATGCTTTTCTAATATTAGGCGATTTTCGTCGTCTTTGACAGTTTGTCACCAATATGGACACAACACCGCCGTCCGGCGGTGGAATCCCACCGGACCGGACCCAAAAGAACCCTCATCCCATCGCGCACAAACCCCAGTTGGTTTCAACTCAAAACTCCAAGCTAGATGCTATAGATTTACAAAAAGGTGAAGGGACCTCTGTAGCGACAAATCGTCTTGGAGCTTCATATACTTCTCAAGATGACTCTGGTATCACATATGGAACCTCATTCCGTGGAGATGGTTCTCTGTCAAAAGACGTAGTTACTCAACAAAAAATAGTAGGCTTGGCCGTTGAACTCAGCAGGGACGATCACCTGAAGTACGCCAGTGACACAAAGGTGCAATACTAGTTGATCCGACCAAACTAAAAAATCATCGTACCAATATGTTCCTACAACTGAGGAGAACAGGTTAGAATCTCAAACTTCACATGAGTATCAATCAATAGCTTCAACTGTGAAATCGTTGACCACAGAAAGTCTCTATGCTCCATCTATTTGACGCAATGCATCGGGGTTGATTCAACCTCACGAACCAATTCCATCTACTGGTCAGTCTCCTAAAGATCAAGTATGTAAAATTTTGAGTTTTTCCAACTTAGGAATTGATCAATGTGTTGATGAAACCAACCTAGAAATGAGCTGATTGGCTGGACATGATACAACTGTGGCTCAGAAGATTGCTCGTCAATCATCAGACCAAATTATACATGGACCGTTGGGGTTGAATTGTCAAAATAATCTAACTGGACACTTTGGTTTCACCAATGTCCGACCTAATTTCACCAATTCAATAGTACCCAATGGAGCCTCTAATGTTACTGAAGCTCCAACCTTAATACGACCAATTTCTCGAACCTGAAAAAACTCAATTTAGTTCAATGTTCATCCATACTTGTTCGATGACAATCCAACCTTAGTTCGGGGCAACCTAATCCTATTGTTTCACACGGGCCATATAATCAAAATGGGAACCTTGCAAATTACATTTTACCAGAAGTTCCAACTGATGCCACAGTAGTTGCTAAGGACTCTGGTGGAGATCATGTCAATTCTTGTTCTCCACATGGTCTTCACGGCATTATCCTCTAAGTAAATTGGAAGGCCCTACCCAGAACAACATCACTGCACAAACTACTGTTCCAAACCAATCTCAAGACAATACCTCTATCAAGATTTCTTCCAACTTTGATAGGCCTGATCACCCCCCAAAAACACAAAAAGTTCCAGTCAAAAGAGATGAAGCAAATGTGCAACCAACCCAGGCCAATACCACTAATAACCAGCCAATTAATCACAACAGCAAATCCAAGTCCCAACAGAATGCCACACCTCCTCCACCTCCCACTGTAACACATTCCTATGTCACAAGACTTAGAGCCAAACAGGATGCAGAAAAAATCTCCCATCCCATTCACCCCTCCTGTATTTACAACTTAACAGGGCAAACCTGCAGTCATTTTTAAAAGAGATGATTACATGGTGAAGTTTGCCGATAGGTGTAAATTCACTATAGTGGGCAAGTTCTCAAATACAATGCCTAGAATGGACGCAATCAGAAAGAGCTTCATAGCTCAAACTGAACTCAGAGGTGGAGTCAAAATAGCTCATTTCAATGCTAGGACAGTGTACATTGACCTAGATAATGAATATGACCACTCTACTATCTGGACTAGGTAGCAGATGTATATACAGGGTCAGGTAATGAGGCTAGAAGCATGGAACCCAATTTTCAAGCCTAATGAAGACTCTCCAATTGTTCCCATCTGGATCATGATACCTGAATTTCCATGGCACCTATACTATATGGAGATTCTATCTCCTCTCCTTTCTCCAGTTGGGAAAGCCCTTTTTTTGGACTTGGCATCATTTCAAAAGACTAGAGGCAGTGTTGTAAAGATGAAAATGCAGCTTGACCTTACCAAAGATAGACCAACACATGTCTGGTTGGGTTATGATGAGGATCAAGATGTGAATGGGGATGGGCAATGGCTGGAAATCCAATATGAAAGCCTCCCTTCATACTGCACCCATTGCAGACACTTAGGTCATTCAATTCAAGCATGCCCTGTTAAACATAGGGATAATGAAGTGCAAAAGAAAAAAGATGATGAAGCAGCAGCAACAACACAATCACATGCCAAACCAATGCAGAAAATTACTGAAAATGGAGAACCTAGTAAGCAAAATAAAGGCAAGCAACAAAGCAAACCAAAAAAGGATGCACAGGACCAACAAGAAAAATCTCAGGATGCTGATCAACATAAAGAAGTAGAACATCAAAATGCAGTAACTGAGATTACTGCAGAATAATGGCAAACTCAGAAGAAAAGAAACTTCAAAAACACCAACCAAAACAAGAAGCAACATCAAGTTTACATGCCAAAGCAACACAATCCACTACAGAATGGTGAATCAAAAGATACCCAACAGAAAGATCCAAATCCTACAGGTATACCCTCTACCAATCCTCCAACTCAACGGGAGAGGAGTGCAGATATTACTGCCCAGAATCAGCCCAGGCCCCAACACACCACTTCTATTTTGGCTGATGATGTAATAAAGGGAGGTAAGAGTAAAAGTAAGGAGAGCCTACCAATCAATCAGGAAAAAGGCCCAAATAGCAAGGACCAAACACATAATTCCTCAGTTCTTCTGATAGAAGAACCTCTACATCATTACTCAGCGGAAGATGATTCAGAGGAAAAGTCAGAGATCAATGAGAGGGATCTTGATTATCAAATGAGAGCCCTTACTACAGGAAAAGCCCATGCTGAGGGTGATTTTCAGATTGAAACGCCTAAACCCAGTNACCTCAAAAGAGTTGGAATTCAGAAATCATGGGTATTGGAAATGAATCTGATTTACCAGCAAGCAATACTAATCCCTCTCCCAAATACTTCAAATCAACACCTGTTCCAACAACTAGACCCAAAAGAACCCAGCAACTGAACCCACTTGATATGGTCCTAGAGGAATGTCCTCTTAACAAATACTATCCTCAAGAAGATGAATTAAGCCAATTCAATCTGAGGATAAAATGGAAGCATCATAACAAGAGGAAAAGGTTCTCACTGATAAGGAACATGAACAAGAATAGCACCGTGATTTACCAATCACTGCTGTGAATGGTGCTAATGATCATGATAACAGGACTACAGCAAGATCCTCCACTAGATTGAGATTTTCTCCTAGATTGGCAAGAAGTAAAGGTGTCAGAAGTAACAGAGTCCCACCAAAATGCACCTCACCTTCCTCTTTTCAATGATTAGTACAATCATTTGGAATGCAAGAGGTATTAGGACCTCTGGAACTATTGAAAGGCATAGAATCCTAAAACAAATCCACCATCTCTCTTTCATAGCAGTTCTTGAACCACGATCACATAAACTACTTCAAAATACAACTTTCAATGCATCACGCAGCTTCCAATATAAACATCAAGATCTGGGTCTTCTGGGATAAGGACTTCTCCGCTAAAGTCCTTGATCATGATGAACAACAATTGTCTTTGGAAATGCGACATGTAGCAAATGAAAACAGCTTCATTGTAACAGTCATTTATGCCAAGTGCAAACAAATCATGAGGATACCACTTTGGGATACTCTAAGACAGAAATCTGCTACTTACACCCATCCTTGGTGTGTTATAGGGGACTTCAATGTCATTGCTTCAGTTGAAGAAAAAATTGGTGGACTCCCTTATCAAATGAGCACAAGCTTGGACTTTCTTAGTATGATGGAGGACTGTGGCTTAGTGGATTTAGGCTTTTATGGACCTAAATACACATGGTCTAATGGTAGGGGACCTTGTGCTATAGTCTGGAAAAGGCTTGATAGAGGAATGGTTAATGATCATTGGCTCAATACCTTTCCAACTACTTCTGTCACTCATTTAGCTGCTGCTGGCTCAGACCACAATCCTCTTCTCTTGGAGATCAATGCAAAACAAGAAGATGGCAAAAAATACTTCACATTCCTCAACTGTTGGGTTGATAATGAAAACTTCCTACACAATGTCACAGAAATCTGGGGAAAAGTAGTTGAGGGCAAACCTATGTGGGTTTTTCACCAAAAACTCAAATCATAAAAATATGGAGACATCTTTCAGAAAGATAAAGATTTTGAACAACAGGTTAAAAGTGCAGAAATGACATAGGCCAATACAAATGCGGAAGCAGACAGAACAATTTTCCATGAAGTCAAAGCTCAGTATACTAGATACTTAAAATTGGAGGAAAGCATTCTGAAACAAAAAACTCAACTCCAATGGTTCAAAGAGGGGGATGTAAATTCAAAATATTTTCACAGCTTAATCAGAGGCAAGAGAAGAAAGCTTTATATACACAAAATCAAGGATGAAAATGGAACCTGGATTCAGGGGGATACAGCTATAGGGGAGGCAGCCTGTGCCTACTTTAATGACCTGTTTACCGATCCTATGAGGCCTATAAGGGAGGATTTACTCTCATGTATTCCATCTTTGATCACCAATGAAGACAACAACATCCTCAGTTAGGATCCTACAATGACTGAACTCAAAACATTTGTCTTTTCAATGAATCCTACCAGTGCGGCAGGACCTGATGGAATGAATGGTAAATTCTACCAATCATGCTGGGATATCATCAAGGAGGATCTCCTAAATGTGGTTTTGGACTTCTTTGGAGGGAGCACAATGCCTAAATATATGACAAGTTCCTATATTGTAATGCTTCCTAAGGTGGAGTTCCCTAACTCACTGACAGAATTCAGACCAATCAGTTTAAGCAACTTCATCAACAAAATCATTTCCAAAGTCATCAGTTCAAGACTTGCTCCTATTCTCCCTAGAATAATCTCAGACAATCAATCGGGGTTTGTCAAAGGAAGGAACATTTCTGACAACATCATGTTGGCTCAAGAGATTGTTCATGGGATCAAAAAGCCAAATCCTGGTTCCAGTGTTGTAATCAAGCTCGACATGGCCATAGAGTTTCCTGGGCCTTTACGTGCATCATGTTGAGGAGGATGGGTTTTTGTGAAAGGATAATTGATATGATATGGAGAACTTTGTCAAACAATTGGTACTCTGTCATTGTAAATGGCATTAGATGTGGTTTTTTTCCACTCTACAAGAGGTCTTAAACAAGGTGACCCCCTTGCACCTTCATTATTCATCATAGGAGCTGAACTTTTGTCCAGAATGCTTAATAAACTGAACAATCATCAATTCTTCAATGGTTTCTACATGGAAAAAAGGGGCCCACAAATCAATCACCTCAGCTTTGCAGATGACATCATAATCTTTTCATCTGGGAGCAGGCCTTTTCTTCAAAGGATTATGTGGATCCTTGATAATTATGAAAAAACTTCAGGGCAACAGATTAACAGAAACAAAAGTCATTTCATGACATCTCCCTGTACCAGACAACCTACTATTAGAAGAATTCACAGTATTACTGGTTTCACCAAAAAGGATTCTCCCATTACCTATCTAAGATGCCCTTTCTACATAGGATGAATGAAAATCTCCCATTTCAACAACCTCACTGCTAAAGTGGTTGCTAGAATTAAAGGCTGGCAAGGTAAGGTACTCTTATATGGTGGCAGAGCAACACTAATCAAATATGTTCTCCAGTCACTCCCAATTCACCTTCTTTCTGCTGTTTCTCCTCCAAAAATAGTTATGAAACAAATTGAGAGATTAATGGCAAACTTCTTTTGGGGTATGGAAAAAGACAAACTCAAATATCACTGGGCGTCCTAGCCAAAATTGTCTTACCCTACTCAAGAAGGTGGTCTTGGGTTGAAATCGATAGCTGATGTTTGCAAAGTCATGGAATATAAGCAATGGTGGCACTTCAGGACCAATTCTTCTCTATAGAGCTCTTTCCTTAAAGCAAAATATTGTCAAAGATCACATCCTATATCCAAGAAATGGGATACAGGTCAGTCTCAAGCTTGGAAAAAGCTAATGACTAACAAAAAAGAAGTGGAAAAAGGAATCAAATGGAGGCTACACTCTGGTGACTCTAGCTTTTGGTGGGACAACTGGTTAGAAGATGGCACCCTGGCTAATCACAGAACAGAAGGGGGAAGACCTGGCAAGATTAATGTCTCTCACTTCTGGGAGCATAGTCAGTGGAACATGCAGAAACTTAATGAAATAGCCCCCCCCCCCCATATGATCCCTCTTATCATGCAAACACCCATCCATTTCAACCATGGAATTGGAGACAAAGCTATATGGAAACCAACTGCTACTGGAAAGTTCTCCTGTTCATTAGCTTGGGAACTTCTGAGAAAGAAGAAACAAACAAATCTTTCCAATAAAATGATTTGGCACAAGAAGATCCCCTTCAAATGGTCATTTTGTTTATGGAGAGCACTCAGGAATAAACTTCCAACAGATGACAGGGTTACTACATTCAGTGTTCCGACTGTATCAAGATGTGTTTGTTGTTCTATGCACTCCACTGAAACAGTAGAACACATTTTCAGTGATGGTAATTTTTCCAGAATTGTATGGGGAAAATTTGGAAACATTATTGGCATTCAGAATGCAAGCATGCCTTTGAGAATGATACTGATAAAATGGTGGATGATCCAGAGGTATAATGAGGTTCAAAAACTGGTTCTTGATACATTACCCATCATAATATGTTGGAATCTGTGGAAAAATAGATGTAGCGCAAGATATGGTAGAAAAAATCCTCTCTAACAAAAGTCCTTTTTGCCATTAATTCTGACACTAACCTTCTCCTCAGAACAAACTTCCCTCATATCTCTTGGCCTACAAATTGGACAACTCTATATCCTCTTCTAGAGAACATCAAACATCAAACATCCTCCATTCAAGTTATCTGGAAATTTCCGAAAAGAGGATATGTGAAGGTTAACAGTGATGGAAGTGCTCTCTCTAACCCAGGTAGAATGGGGGCTGGTGTTATTATTAGAGGGCATGGAAGTGAATTCATTCATTCTATTTCTGCCCCCCTGGGTGAAGGAACTAACAATTGTGCAGAAACAGAAGCAGCAATTCTGGGCATTCAATGGTGCCTTCTTAATGGTTTCAGCAAAATCCATCTTGAAGCAGACTCAGCATTACTCATTCAATGGTTAAACAGTACCAATAAACCTCCTTGGCCCCTTGCAATGGCCATTCACAACTTGAGAAAAATGTGCACTCAATGTGAAAGCTTTAAAGCCTCGCATGTGTATAGAGAAGCCAATTGTCCAGCAGATTCCTTATCCAAACTAAGCCATGATCTCACAATCCAAACCAACTTTAGCAGCCTCTCCTCTCTACCCAGTCATATAAGGGGTCAAATCTACCAGGACTCATTAGCCACACCTGCATTTAGGCACAGGAAAACCAGCAAGATCAGAATTCCTAGTGACCAAACCTCCTCTTTTTCTACCACCTCCTCACATGGTTATGGCTAATAATAGTGCAGAATAAGAGATACACAAGTCAGTCCAAATAGCCTTCTACATGATCACCATATCAACTGATCATCACATTCCAGAAAACCACAACTGATCAGCACCTATTCATGAACCAATGAACCAATAGATCACAGACTATTTAAGAACATTTACTGCTAACTATCTTATTGCAGGTTATGATCTTAAGGTATCAATGATACTACCTCAGTATGAATATGCTCCTCTGATGCATAATCTACTGAAGTATAGCCATTAGAATACCTACTTCAAATAGATTGTCAAAGGCAGAATTGCCCTGTTTTTCTTTAACTTTTGTTTAAGTTTTACAAGACCACATCTGTTGCTCCTCTTCCACACTAGTTTATGCATCTTTCATACTTATGATTCACTTATTACTTGGTTTTTTTTTGTGCTCATGGTATTAGCTTCCTTGCTATGATGGAAGTTTAAACCCATTTCTACAAGAATATGGTGGCTCCATGATCTAACTCTGATGATACATTATAAGGAGCCACAACATAGGATGCATTCTTACCATTAGCCTCCAAAACCTACCAAAAAACTTCAACAGAGTTAGCAGCACANCCCCCCATCTAATAGTCTGTTTCTTTCTTGCAGGTAATGGGAGTGAACTTGTGCAATAGATACATTTCCAGCTTGTCTGCTGGGAGTGTACAAGTTAAACAAAGACTCAACTGATAGGCTTGTGGGGTGGATGCACTTGGACTCCATTCACAACACATTCAAAACCAAGAAGGCAATCAGATTTTTGGACATACTCTTTGAATGAATTAGCAGTTACAGAGGTCCGGTACAACATCTATACCAAGGCTCACACTTAACATCAACCAATACTACAAGAACAATCACAGTCACAGCTAATGAAGTTTCCTTGACAGCAATTAGGAGCCTCCAAACTCGACAATTGAAGCAGAAATCCTCATGCAACTGTTTCTACAGTCACCAGGCAAGCATAGATCAAGATATGCTCAATTGCTGGCCATCTGCAGGCAGAACAATCTGGCCATCTGCAGGAAGTCAACATCACCAGCAACAACTTTAAATGCAACCAACATCAGAAGCAACAACAGCTACATTCACAGTCAAAGTTCATCAGTACTTGCAGCTTCTTTGGCAGGATCAGGAGTAGCAGCTCATCACCCAGCTACATTCACAGTCAAAGTTCATCAGTATTTGCAGTTTCTTTGGCAGGATCAGGAGCAGTAAATCATCACCATTCAAGCCTAGTCGAAATTTCAATAACTGGAATCAATAGGAGAAGGCAACATGGCTTCAAGCCAACTGTTATACTCCACACTACCCACATGAGTACTTATACTACTTTGAATCCAAGAAGCAGAACCATTCACCACAGCATGCACCAAGTTCTTTGAGCTCTTTTGGACAGTTCAAGTGCTCTCATTCAGTGGTATTAGCTTCCTTGAAGCTCATTCTGATGGAAGTACCTAAGCTGTTCAAAAGTTTTCCAACAAAATTCCTGTTGGGACAAAGCAGCAGTTTATGCTATCACTACAGGATACTTCCATTCTTTACATAGATTTAGAGTTTGTTCTAGGTTTGTTTCAAATGTAATTTGTATATTCGATTGTCTATCATTGTTGTTAGACAATAGGATCGACATTATAGGTTCATCTCATCATAGTGGTCAAATGACATTTGGTTACCATATTTGGTTAACCAAATGCATTTTCATCTTATGCGTGGAGGTAAGGTTTATGTCCCCATCCACTTTTGTTGTATTTCTATATTTCGTATTTATGAAAATCAACCCTAGGCACTATGCCTAGTGGACTTTATTACAAAACAAAAAAATCTAACACGAGTTATAATTGCAAGTAGAGTAAAGCATTTTCGAAAGAAACTCAGTCTCAATATCTTAAGTAAAAACCGGATTTTCAACAATTAGCTCAAGTACGCGCCCGTCACCTCACATACAAGGCATTCAATTACCAAATATCATATCCTAAGGGGAAAGGTCCCCCACACAAGGTTAGACAAGCCACTTACCTCGAACCGGCTCCAAATCAACTCGAAACCACACTTTTGCCACGAGTATCCGACTCCAAATGGCCCAAATCTATTCAATTCAATTACATATCGTAAATAACATCTCAAGCAACTGATTCTACTATTTAATTTAAATCTAAATGCGAATTTAGGTAAAATGACCAAAATGCCCTCCAGGCCAACGTCTTGGAATCGAATAATTTTTACATTTTTAGAACCCTCGTACTCTCATAAGTCTAACCATATAAAAATCTACCAAATCGGCGGTCAAACACCCACTCAAAACTCAATAGTTTGGTCTATGAAGTTTTCCCATTTTTCATTCAAAATTCCGAATTTAAGGATGAATTCGTGATTAGATTAGTGGGTTTAAAGCATAAGGCGTAAGGAATCGTTACCCAGTAGTTTCCCTCGAAAAACCTTCGAAATATTTCCCAAATCCAAGCTCCCAAACTTGTATTTTGATAAAAATGGCTAACCCTCGTTTTTGAATGATTTAATACTGCCCAGGTATTCAATGAATCGCGATCGTGAAAATAGGACCGCGATCGCGTAGAGTAAAAAATAAAGGCTCCAGGAAAAAGGCCTACGCGATCGCGTGAAAAGGCTTGCGATCGCGGAAGAGGGAGAGCTGACCTTACACGATCGTGTTTGAGGACACGCGAATGCGAAGAATGGAAAGGCAGAGCTACGTGATCGCAAATCAATCCATGCAATCACGATTAAGGAATTGGGCCCCTCTCCAGATTGCTCTACGCGATCGCATAAGTTGTGACGCAATCGCAAAGAAGAAAATGATCTGCAACAGTTGAAGAGAATTTTTGCAATTTCTCATAACTCCAAAATGCTCCGGTGAGCATCCGAAACACACCCGAGGCCACCGGGACCTCAACCAAACCTACGGACATATCCCATATCATCATTCAAATTTGTAACAACCCATAAACCACCTAAAACAACGTCGGAAACTCAAATTAACCAATGATTAAAGCCTAAGAACTTCAAATTCTAACAAAACACGCTTTCGATCAAAAACCTAACCAAACCTCGTCCGAATGACCTGAAATTTTACACACACATCCCAAATGACCTAACGAAGCTAGTGCAACTTCCGGAATTCCATTCTGACCCTCCAATAAAAATCTCACTATCAGACCGGAAACTTCAAAAATTCAATTTCGGCATTTCAAGCCTAAATCAATTATGGACCTCCAAAACACATTCTGAACACGCTCCCAACCCTGAAATCACCTAACGGAGCTAACGGAACCATCAAATTTCCATTACAAGGTCGTCTTCATAGTGTTCCAACTACGGACCACTTTTCAACACTTAAGCTCTCATTTAGGGACTAAGTGTCCCAAAACTCTCCGAAACTCAACACTGAACGTCCCGGCAACCCAAAATAGCTTAAATGAACTTAGGGAAGTAGTTAATAGGGGATCGGGGCATTAATTATTAAGAGGACCGGCCCGGTCGCCACATCCTCCTACACTTAAACATTCGTTCGTCCTCGAACGAGCATAGAGAACATATCTAAAGTAGTGAAAAGATGGGGGTACCGGCTGCGTATATCCCGCTCGGTCTCCCAAGTTGCCTCCTCGGCCGGCTGTCCCCGCCACTGAACCTTTACTGAAGCGATGTTCTTTGACCTCAACTTTCTGATCTGCCTGTCCAATATAGCCACTGGCTCCTCAATATAGGATAGATCCTTGCCCAACTGGACTGAACTGAAATCCAACACGTGCGACGGGTCACCGTGATATCTCCGGAGCATTGAAACATGAAATACCGGATGAACTCTAGTCGAACTGGGAGGTAAGGCAAGCTCATAAGCAACCTCCCCAACTCGCCTCAAAATCTCAAAAGGGCCAATAAACCTCGGACTCAACTTCCCTTTCTTCCAAAACCTTATGATGCCTTTCATAGGCGAAACCCGAAGCAGAACCCGCTCACCTACCATATGTGAAACATCACAAACCTTCCTGTCCGCGTAGCTCTTCTATCTGGACTGGGCTGTACAGAGTCTATCCTGAATCATCTTAACCTTCTCCAATGTGTCCTGAACCAACTTTGTGCCCAATAGCGTGGCCTCACCCGGCTCAAACCAACCCACCGGAGATCTACACCTCCTACCATATAAAGCCTCATACGGTGCCATCTGAATGCTGGACTGATAACTGTTGTTGTAAGCAAACTCCGCCAATGGCAAGAACTGATCCCAAGACCCTCCGAACTCAATCACACACGCATGGAGTATATCCTCAGGAATCTGAATAGTGCGCTCGGACTGTCTGTCCGTCTGGGGGTGAAATACTGTGCTCAATTCCACCCGAGTACCTAGGTCCTGCTGCACAGCTCTCCAGAACTGCGATGTAAACTGAGTACCTCTGTCGAAAATAATAGAAACTGGAATACCATGCAGACGAATGATCTCCCGGATATAAATCTCCGCCAACTGCTCCGATGAATAAGTGGTACACACAGGTATGAAATGAGCGGATTTGGTCAGTCGATCCATAATAACCTAAATGGCATCAAACTTCTTCAAGGTCCGTGGGAGTCCAGATACAAAATCCATGGTGATGCGCTCCTATTTCCACTCCGGAATCTCTATCTGCTGAAGCAACCCACCCGGTCATTGGTGCTCATACTTCACCTGCTGGCAGTTGAGACATCTAGACACATAACCAACTATATCTTTCTTCATCCGCCTCCACCAATAGTGCTGCCTCAAGTCCTGATACATCTTCGCGGCACCCAGATAGATGGAATACCGCGAACTATGGGCCTCTGCTAAAATCAACTCTCGAAGCTCATCAACATTGGGCACACAAATCTGACCCTGCATCCTCAATACCCCATCATCTCCAATGGTCACATCTCTGGCATCATCGTGCTGCACCTTGTCCTTGAGGACAAGTAAATGAGGGCCATCATACTGCCGCTCCCTGATACGATCAAATAAAGAAGATCGGGAAACCACACAAGCTAGAACCCGACTGGGCTCTGAAAGATCCAATCTCACAAACTGGCTGGCTAAGGCATGTACATCCATTGCCATAGGCCTCTCTGAAGCTGGTAAATATGCCAAACTGCCCAAACTCTCCGCCCGGTGACTCAAGGTATCCGCCACCACATTGGCCTTGACTGGGTGATACAGAATAGTAATATCATAATCCTTCAACAACTCTAACCACCTCCTCTAACACATATTTAGATCCTTTTGCTTGAACAAGTGCTTCAAACTCCGATGGTCAGTATAGATCTCACAAGGCACACCGTACAAATAATGACGTCAGATCTTTAAGGCATGAACAATAGCAGCTAGCTCAAGGTCGTGGATAGGGTAGTTCTTCTCATGTATCCTAAACTGTCTGGACGCGTAGGCAATCACACTACCATCCTACATCAACACCACGCCAAGGACAACTCTCGAGGCATCACAATAGACTGTATAAGACCCCAAATCGGTAGGCAATATCAAAATTGGGGATGTAGTCAAAGCTGTCTTGAGCTTCTGAAAGCTTGACTCACACTCCTCTGTCCACTAAAATAGGGCACCCTTATGGGTCAATCTAGTCATAGGGGCTGCAATTGATGAAAATCCCTCCACAAATCGATGGTAGTAGCCCACCAAGCTAAGAAAACTATGAATCTCTATAGCTGAGGAGGGTCTAGGCCAACTCTGCACTGCCTCTACCTTCTTCGGATCCACCCGAATGGCCTCACTCGATACCACGTGGCCTAAGAATACCACGGAACTCAACCAAAACTCGCATTTTGAGAACTTTGCATATAATTTCTTCTCCCTCAGGGTCTGAAGCATGGTCCTCAGGTGCTGCTCATCATCTTCCCGACTTCGGGAATACGCCAGAATATCATCAATAAAAATAATAACAAACGAGTCGAGATATGGCCTGAACACACTGTGCATCAAATGCATAAAAGCTGTTGGGGCATTGGTTAGCCCAAATGACATAACAAGGAACTCGTAATGACCATACCGAGTCCTGAAGCAGTCTGCGGGATATCTGGCTCCCGAATCTTCAACTGATGGTAACCTGAGTGCAAGTCAATCTTAGAAAACACATGTGCGCCCTGAAGCTGGTCAAACAGATCCTCAATACAAGGCAAAGGATAACGGTTCTTCACTGTAGCCTTGTTCAACTGGCGATAATCGATACACATAAGCATAAAACCATCATTTTTCTTCACAAACAAGACAGGAGCACCCCAAGGTGAAACACTGGGGCGAATAAAGCCTTTATCAAGTAATTCCTGTAATTGATCCTTCAACTCCTTCAACTCAGGAGGAGTCATACGGTACGGAGAAATGGAAATGGGATGCGTGCCCTGCAACAGAACAATGCCAAAATCAATGTCTCTATCGGGCGGCATGCCCGGGAGATCAGCTGGAAATACATTGGGATAATCACGTACCATTGGGACAGAATCAATCGAATGGGTATCAACACTGGCATCTCTCACATAAGCTAAATATGCGGCACACCCCTTCTCAACCATACGCTGAGCTTTAAGGAAAGAGATAACTCTACTAGGAGTGTGATCTAAAGTACCACTCCACTCAACACGTGGAATACCTGGCATATCCAGCATCATGGTCTTGGCATGACAATCAAGAACAGCAAAATGGGGCGACAACCAATACATGCCCAAGATAATATCAAAGTCAACCATACCGAGTAACAATAAATCTACTCTGGTCTCAAAGCCACGAATAGTAACCAAGCATGACCGATAAACGCGGTCCACAACAAGAGAATCCCTCACAAGAGTAGAAACATAAACAGGGGCACTCAAAGAATCTTTAGGTACACCCAAATGCGAAGCAAAGTAAGAAGACACATAAGAGTAATTAGAGCCCGGATCGAATAGAACCGATGCCTCTCTATGACAAACCAATATAATACCTGTAATGATGGAGTCCGAGGCAACAACCTCGGTACGAGCAGGAATAGCATAATATCTGGCCCAGCCCCTCTCTCGAGGACGGCCTCTATCTCTCCGACCTCCGCCCCTAGCCGGCTGGGCAGATGGGGTAGCAGCTGGAGCTGTGACCATGGCCTGAGAACTCTGAGAAGTACGTTGTGGCTGAGCAGTCTGTGAAGATGCACCCCTACCAAGTCTGGGGCAGTCCCTAACCATATGACGTGTATCACCACACTCAAAACAAGCTCTGGGAGGATGCGGCGGATGTGACTAACTAGGGCTAGGTCTGCTGGACTCACCCCTGGAAGCACCCCGCACAGGAGGCGCACTAGAAACTGGAGATGCATAGTAAGGCTTCTGAGGTATAGGCGGAGCTGGAGCACTGCTGGCTGCTGGAAGAGCTGAATTAACGGGGTGACCCATAAAACCCCTACCATGATGACCTGCTGCTGGGGTACGGGCACCAGAGTAGTGGCCCGACTCTCGAGACCTCTTGGCCTCTATCTCCACTCGCTCCCTGGCGAGCATACCCTCGATCCTCCTAGAAATGCTCACTACCTACTGATAAGGAATGTCCATCTCCAACTCTCGAGCCATGCTATATTTGATGGGTGGAATAAGACCCTTAATGAACCTGTGAACTCTCTTACGGACTGTAGCAACCAAGGTCGGTGCATGCCTGGCCAACCTGGTATAACGAATAGCATACTCTGAAATAGTCATAGTACCCTGGCACAAATGCTCAAACTTTGCGCGCCATGCGTCCCTGAAACTCTGGGGGACAAACTCTCTCATAAACATATCTGAGAACTGGGTCCAAGTCAGTGAAGTAGCCTCGACTGGATTGTCTATCTCATAAGTGCGCCACCAATCATAGGCGACTCCCTAAAGCTGGAAGGCAGTGAAGGAAACCCTGCTAGACTCTACTATGCCCATAGTGCGAAGAATACGGTGGCACTCCTCTAGAAATCCCAAGGCATCGTCTGATGCTAATCCACTGAATACTGGGGGATCATACTTCTTGAACCTCTCAAGTCTCCGCTACTCGTCCTCTGAAGCAGCTAACCCGTCCTCGGGATGAACTGACACTGCAGGCAGAGCGGGAATAATCTTGGGAACCTGCTAAACCTACACTCGCTGCTCAAGAGTGCAGGCGGTGGGAGTCTGTGCTCCTCCCCTGGCCTGGGATGTGGCTGCAGCAAGGGGAAGCAACCCTGCCTGAGCTAAAGTCTCCTGAAGAGCTGGAGTAGTAGTGGCAGTAGTAGGCGTGCCAGGTGCCTGGGCTCCGGCTGGATCTGCTGTTGGTGCCTCGGCGGCAACTCGCGTGGGTGCTCTGGCTGCACCACGTGTGTGTCCTCGACCTCTCTCCTGGCCTCGGCCTCTGACGGCTGCAGTAGGGGGCGCGGGTGCCTGATCATCTCGAGTAGCACGTGTCCTCACCATCTGTGAGAGAATAGAAAACAGAAGTTTAGAATTGATATCAAAAATATCGCACGGCAAGGAAATCAAATGAAGTGAAGATTTTTCCTAAATAGTTACATAGCCTCTCATAGATAAGTACAGATGTCTCCGCACCGATCAGCGAGACTCTAATAAATCGGCCTGTGTTCTGTGACTCCTATGAACCTAGAGCTCTGATACCAACTTGTCACGACCCCAGTTCGCCCTCCGTGAACATGTCGTGATGGCACCTAGTCCCTACGACTAGGTAAGCCTAACAATGCGGAAATAATATAACTTGCGGAAATAATTAATTAGACTAAGCAAAAATAGAAGGAAAATTGTATATAAGTGCCCCTTGGCATATGCAGCTCAAACGCGGAAGTCTACAATATCATCCCAAAATTCGAAAACTCACAGGAAACAAGGCTAATAGAAATGTAATACGCTGCTCTAACTCCAGAATGTCTAAACAACTATAAGAACATGATAGACTGCCTACTAAAGCTAGAATAAGATAGAGACTCCTGGTATGCGGATGCGGAAGATATACCTCGAAGTCTCCGCTAGATCTCTCCGCCTCGAGGATAGTGCGCCTGAGTGGAGGTACCTGGATCTGCACATGAAAAACATGCGCAGAAGAGGCATGAGTACACCACAGCGGTACTCAGTAAGTGCCAAGCCTAACCTCGATTGGGTAGTGACGAGGAAAGGTCAGGGCCCTAATGAGATAAAATATAATAATAAATCTTGCAATAGCATGAAATAAACAGAAATAACGAAATAAAATTTTGAAGTAAGACAAGTTATACGAAGCAACAATAGCACACAGAGAATAAGATAACACAGAGTGAAATAGCTCAATATCCATACCAACAACAAGGATCTCCCATGATACCGTCATATAGTCCATTTCATCAACTGTCCAAGGAGCTCCCGGGATACCGTCCCGTAGTCCATCATATGAGAATATCTGAAGGATCTCCGGGGATACGTCCCGTAGTCCAACTATCAATGTGCAGGGAGATCTACCGGGAATCTAACCCGTAGACCCAAAGTAAAAGTGCAGGGGGATCTACCGGGAATCTAACCCGTAGTCCCAAAGTAAACAAACAAGGGGGAGCTACCGGAATCCCACATCCGTAGTACCAATGTAAATGTGCAACCACAACCAAAAAATATTAAGAAATGAAGTACGAAAGTGCAAACAACAGGTAGTACTAGCCTAACATGCTTTACGTAGTACAGTTAAGGCAACTTAAGCAAATAGGCAATTTAAATCAACCAAATATGCTTTTCTAATCTAACACAAGTTATAATTGCAAGTAGAGTAAAGCATTTTCGAAAGAAACTTAGTCTCAATATCTTAAGTAAAAACCGAATTTTCAACAATTAGCTCAAGTACGCGCTCGTTTTCTCATGCACAAGGCATTCAATTACCAAAAATTATATCCTAAGGGGAAAGGTCCCCCACACAAGGTTAGACAAGCCACTTACCTCGAACCGACTCCAAATCAACTCGAAACCACCCTTTTGCCACGAGTATCCGACTCCAAATGACCCAAATCTATTCAATTCAATTACATATCATAAATAACATCTCAAGCAACTGATTCTACTATTTAATTTAAAGCTAAGACGCGAATATAGGTAAAATGACCAAAATGCCCTTCAAGCCAACGTCTCAGAATCGAATAATTTTTACATTTTCAGAACCCTCATACTCTCACGAGTCTAACCATATAAAAATCTCCCAAATCTTATGTCAAACACCCACTCAAAATTAATAGTTTGGTCTATGAAGTTTTTCCCATTTTTCATTCAAAAGTCCGAAATTAAGGATGAATTCGTGATTAGATTAGTGGGTTTTAAGCATAAGGGAGTAAGGAATCGTTACCCAGTAGTTTCCCTCGAAAAACCTTCAAAAATTTTCCCAAATCCAAGCTCCCAAACTTGTATTTTGATAAAAATGGCTAACCCTCGTTTTTGAATGATTTAATACTGCCCAGGTATTTAATGAATCGCGATCGCGAAAATAGGACCGCGATCATGAAGAGTAAAAATAAAGGCGCCAGGAAAAAGGCCTACGCGATCGCGTGAAAAGGCTTGCGATCGCGAAAGAGGGAGAGTTGACCTTACGCGATCGTGTATGAGGACACGCGAACGCGAAGAATGGAAAAGTAGAGCTATGCGATCGCGAATCAATCCATGCGATCACGATTAAGGAATCGGGGCCCCCTCCAGATTTCTCTATGCGATCGCGTGAGCTGGGACGCGATCGCGATGAAGAAAATGACCTGCAACGGCTGAAGAGACTTTCTGCAATTTCTCATAACTCCAAAATGCTCCGTTGAGCATCCGAAAAACACCCGAGGCCCCAGGACCTCAACCAAACCTACGGACATATCCCATAACATTATTCAAACTTGTACCAACCCCTAAACCACCTAAAACAATGTCGGAAACTCGAATTAACCAATGATTAAAGCCTAAGAACTTCAAATTCTAACAAAACACGATTTCGATCAAAAACCTAACCAAACCTCTTCCGAATGACGTGAAATTTTACACACACATCCCAAATGACATGACGGAGCTACTATAACTTCTGAAATTCCATTCCAGTCCTCGGATCAAAATCCCACGATTGGACCGAAAACTTCAAAAATTTAAATTTCGGCATTTCAAGCCTAAATCAGCTACGGGCCTCCAAAACACATTCTGAACACGCTCCCAACCCCGAAATCACCTAACGGCGCTAACAGAACCATCGGATTTCTATTCCGAGGGCGTCTTCACACTGTTCTGACTACGGACCACTTTTCAACACTTAAGCTCTCATTTAGGGACTAAATGTCCCAAAACTCTCCAAAACTCAATACCGAACGTCCCGGCAACCCAAAATAGCAGAAATGAACTTAGGGGAAGCAGTTAATAGGGGATCGGGGAGTTAATTCTTAAGATGACCGGCCGGGTCGTCACAATAAATTGCCCCACCCTCTGAAAATTCAGTAAATAAATTTGCAAGTGCTGCAATATAAACTAAACATTTATAAATTGTAGGATAATATTGCCCAGATAATTCAGTTGTAGCAACATGAAATTGTTGTAAAAAGTCTATAAGAATTTTAACATTAGCCCAATCTTGATTTGTAAGGTGCTCATCATCATCATCACCACCAACACGAGCATTAAACGTTGCGTTTATTGGGTTTCTATATTCATATGAAACAACTAAACTTTCGTACATGTAATTCCACCTAGTCGGACAAGCTTTAGGAACCTTTCTTTCTCTAAGGCCAAATTCATCACTTTTTTAAAATATTCCCTAAGTCTACTTCTACGGTTTGAATAAAAAAGCCAATTAAGAGTTATTTTAACTTTTTTAATTTCCACATTTAAAATTTTCATACCATTACCGATGATTAAATGGTAAATATGACAAATACATCTAACATGGAAACAATTACTAAATGCAGGATTTAGTGTAGTTGTAAGCAAGCCTATAACATTAGTATTACTAGAAGCATTATCCATTGAAACTGACATTATTTTATCTCTAATGCAAAAATATTTACAAATATCTGCAACTGTGTTAGCAATAAACTTACCTTTATGACGTGAATTAATTATTCTATAAGCAATAATGCGCTTTTGCATTTTCCATTCCTCATCAATCCAATGAGTGGTTACAGTAAGATAATCACAGTCATTACCACTCCCGCCAATATTAGTAGTAATAGCAATGCGACAATCTATATGAGTAAATAAATAGCTCAAATATTATTCATATTCATGTTTATATTTATAAATATCACTCTTTACGATTGCAAGAGGTCATCCTTTATAAGTAGGATTAAAAACTTTTCTAATATAATGCACAAAGTGAGGGTTAGAAGAAAAACTATAGGGTAAGCACATAACAGTAGGCAATTCTTCACGATCTTTATTTGGATCATAATATAAAATGCCACCAGTAACAGTATTAATTCCTGGTTGAACTAGATTGACCCTGTACTAGGGTTAACCTCAATACCTACACGTGTCCCCTTTTGCGTAGCTTTCATTTAAAGATATATAGCTTTATCTCTAGGGTGTATCTTTATGTGTCTAGTCAAACTACTCGTACCGCTACGATCTCCAGTATATTTATGTGCCATCAAAGCCCCACAAGTTTTACACTTAGCCTTATTTTATTCTCTTAGTTGAGTAAAAAAGTGCAAAACAAGAGATGTTTCGGCCATTTAGAAGGTTGTCTATTAAAAGTAGGGGTTACTACAGGAGAGTCAGGCGGGGCATCATTTGGATTATTATCAATTGGGTTAACAACATGACTAGTAGGTGTATCATCTAAATCAGGTTGCGTTTTATCTAAATCATCATTTTCCTCATTAATTTCATCGATAGTTTCGTTAGGATAAAGAGCATTCATATATTCATTATTTAATTGTTGACCTAGTGCAACATCATGGACAAATTGACTATAGGTAAATTGAAAATATGGGTTATCACTATCAAGAATAACAGGTAGAGGAGGACGGGTAACAGGTCTGGGTCGGGGAGCCGGGGAAGGAGTAGTAGCTTGGCGACTAGATTCAACAATTTTAGATTTTCCCTTACCCTTACCACCAAATATTTTTTTTCAAAGTAAAATCCATATTAACTATAATTATACAAACTAAAACAAATAAAACTATAATATTAAAACTTAAGAGTTGGAACGAGTTTACTGAATTGACGAACAACTTCTTGAAAATTGAATATAGTTGAAGATTTGAAGACTTGAATACTTCAATTCACCAACTTCACAATTTTTCATAAAATTGCAATAATAAAGTAAGCAATTATAGAAGAAAATTAGATAGAGATTGAGAGAGATTGATGAATTTGTGAGTAAAAATGAAAGAATAAGGGGGTATTTATAGTTGAGAATAGAAAAAAGTATAATTATAAAAAGTTTGGGGTTAAAACAAAGTTTGGGGGCCAAATGGCTATTTTTTAAAAAGCCAAATAGCTAAATTAGCAGGCCAACGGCTAGTTTCTAAATATAAAACCATTGGCCAATTTTTTTAATTTTTTTTTTTGAAAAATAGCCGTTGGGCCAGTTGGGCCCGGTTGAACCGGCCCAGGCCCGCCTGCCGGTCCCGGGATTGCGGCCTATTTTTGGAGGACCGGCCCACTGTGGGATTTTAGAGCATCATCTTTTACTTTTTATCCTTTCTAATCTCATGTCATTTTTTAATTCTAGCAGCAAACATGCTTCGTTCTCTTCCTTCATTTGGTATTTTTTTATGAGATTTTTTCTTTCCTACATCATATATGAAATCTTATTACCAAAAATAAGCATAGTTTCTAATTTACCCGCTCTGTCCATATATTTTTTACAGTTATTATACCAATCATTAAATACTAATTAATAGTAGTTGAATCTTCCTAATTTGTCGAGCTAAAATTGAGGAACAGAATATTCTAAAAAGATTTGGCGTAAATCAGATCAAATCATATTCTTCCAGATATTCCTATTTAGGCGCGCTACAATTATGGAAGTAAATATTCTTCCAGATATTTTTCACCATTGATAGCCATTAAAAAGCTTTGAATTCAAATTTGGGTTTTCAAAAATCATTATTTGTTTTGATTGAGTGTTGTTGAAAATAATTGGAAATATATTTTGGAGTTTATATCTCAATTTTGAGGGGTTTTGATGAAGATTAGACTTGGTTTTGACTTAAATTCAGATTGAAACTCGAAGAAGAAGAAGACATGTTGCAAAAATTGTAGATAAATTGTAGACTATTTTTTGCAGAAGATTTTGTAGAATTTTTAATCGTTTTGGATTTGTGAAAACAGAAAATAATGCATCTACAATCAGAATATAAACAATCTACCATTTATCTACCAAATATCTATAAACTGGATGCATTAAATTTTAATATCCCAATTTTCATTTCAATTAAATTTTAATGAATGAGAAAATTTGAAGTTGAAGGTAAATGTGTGTATGAACTTTGAAGATTTGACTTCAATTTTGATGAACTTTGTTATTCTTCATTGATGAACTTCAACTGGAGTAAAATGGGGAACCAACTTTGTTGAATGGTTTCTTCAATTTTCTGTGAATTTAGAGGGAGAATTTGGTTTCAGAAGATGAAAAATGGTAAAATGAACGTGGTTATAGGTAAAATGTGGGTGGGACTGAGGGGTTAGGAGAGAGAAACGTGCAGATTCCTTTAATTAAGGAGTAAAAAATATATAATTAATTATATCCTTAATTATGATATAGAATTAATAATTTGGTATACTAAGTGTAATTAAATCAAACCTTAAACATTGAGGGTAATAAGGTTTCCTATGTGACATAGGAATGTAAAAATCTTTTTTTTTATAGACTTCTTCTTCCCATGTTAAAAGAAGAAAAGAAAATTGCAAACCCTTTACCGACAAAGAAAAAACCCCCCAAAAAATACGGCTGATTCTTTATCTAATCCTTTAACAAGAAAATGAATGAAACTTTTCTTAGCAACTTTTTTCGACTTAATTCCAGCTCTCTGATATGCAATATGCATAGTGTCATGCATTTAAAGAGAATCTTTTGATCTCTTATTCATTGTATCATCGAAAGTCAAATGATGTTTTTCCAAGTTATTGAATTGGTACGTACTACATATTTTCTATGCATGGGTCCTATGGTATCAATGAATATTTGAAAACCGACTAAACCGACCGAACTGCACCGGACCGAACCGATTTTTAGGTTTATTTAAGAAAATCGTAGTTTTTTATATAAATATATAACAGTACCGATAATTAGAGTAAGTTTTTTATTTTATATAAATAAACCGAAAAAATACCGAACCGTACCGAATAAATTTTATGTGTTGAAAAAATATTTATAGTAAGTTTAAAACTAATGAAGCATTAAATTTTTTATTAGGTCTTGGAATTAAGAAAATTGTTATAAGATAACAAGTAACTAAACTCAAAGTAGTAATTCCTAAAATCTATTATGCTACTTATACTTAAACTAAGTTATTTCAAGTATCTTTATTAGCAAGACAGAAAGTGTTCTAGCGATTATGAGTAGCAAACTATAATATATTGAATATGTTTCCTTTCATACAATTTAGATTTATCTTTTTGAATATTTAATATAAACTTTATTCTTGAGTCCCGACTTGGTTAGTATCTTTCCACTCGTGTGATTTATATTTTCTTCGCTTTTACTTGGTTTCTTTTACGTTACTGTCGAATAGTTGATGGATCTATACTCTAGCCATCTTTCGTATTTTTTTAATTCATCACCTTTAAACAGTAAAAATGTCTAGAGAGTTTTGTTAAGTCCTATAAAAGAACATATGTTATTGCATTCTACTTTTACTGGTGAATTTTACATGATATTTAAAAAAATTTCGAAAATTAACCGAACTGTACCGATATCAAAGTGAAACCGACATGATTGAGACGATTTCGAAAAGTCTAATTTTGGTTATATATAATAGAATAATCAAAAAATTGGTATGGTACAAATTTTATAAAATAACCGTCCGAACCAAACCATTGACATCCCTACCGGCCACCCCCAAGAATATCAAGAGCAAGAGAAGGATAAAGAAAAAGAAAACAATAACACAATCAAGTATTGAACTTTAATTTGGTTGCCTTAGAAGAAAGTTTCGGCTCCTTTTACTTTAATCAACGGTCTCGCTTTAAGTTCTGAGAATTTCAAAAAACCTAGTAGGGGGTGATTTCTCATTTAATGACACCAATCCAAAATAATAATAATAGTAACTTGATACAGACAGCAGACACTAAACGAGAAACAAAGAAAAAGTCTTGCCTATTGCATGAGTCGTGCATAATTAATACAGTAACCTACTGCCGGGAGAAAAAGAAAAAACAGCCAAGTAGGGTTGTGTTTCTTTTTTGTCGAAATACATAAATCGCCCCTATAAGTTATCCTCAGCGATCAGCCAGACACCTCAATTGACCCCTTTATCATTTAAACACTTTAAGTAACTGTTAAGTAAATCAAATAGACACCCGAGTGCAGCAGACCAGATGCGTGAATTGCACTTTCTAATGACGTGTCAAATGAACCAATTATACAATGACACGTGCAATTTCTAATTAAAAATTTTGACATTTGTAATTAACAAAGAAATACACTTAAAAGAAAAGAAAAAAAATTCATGTACCACCCATAAACCACACAGAACCATCTAATTCGGCCACCATTTTCCTATCGAAACGAACACTTCCCTCATTCTCTATAAAATCAACAGCTTCCCTAGTTTTGATTATCCATATACAACCATTTTATCACTCCCCAATGTCAGAGACCCACCAGATCTTCATCCCACAATCATAGATTCATCAAATTACAAATAAATCAAGAAAGCTCAACGATTCAAAAAAGAAGCCACCCTCAAGAACTCACCCAGAAAAGCTCTTTCAAATTTTAATTTGCTCCACCTTCGAAGTTGCATCAATTTGACTTGTTATTAAAATTTCTTGTCTTTTTGGTATTTATGACATTAAAGAGCGGTGTAATACAATAATAAAATAATTTTGAAGGTGGAGATTTTGTATTTAATGGATATTTATGATTTTTTTATAGGGGGCTATGGTGCGTTCATGAAAAGAAACTCCAGGAAGAAAAAAATTGAAGAAGAAGAAGAAGAAAGGAAGAAGAACGATGAATGCTTTGTGTTTATAGGTTTGGTTTTAATGGTGAAAAGAGAGACGGTGAAGAAACAAAAAAGAAAGACTAGGATTGTTGAAGAGGAAGTGGTTTCTTAATTTGGGTTAAAAATTAGATTAAGGAAAAATTAGGAATTACACCCATTTATTACAGTTGGAAATGGCTTAAAATTTGAGGAATTACACGCGATATGCCAAGTCATGCGTGGGTATTTAGTTGACGCTCTTAATAGACACCTAAGGTGTTTAGTTGGTCATTGGCTTAGTTAGGGTGTCTGACTAATTGTTGAGGACAACTTAAAATGAACGTTTATTTATTTCGCCTTCTTTTTTCGTCGCAATTACTGATTTGTTAATATACAATAATAAAATCAAATACCAAATGATTGAAGAGGTAATTAATAGGGGTGAGCATTCGATATTTTGGTTCGGTATTTAAGAATTCCGGTTCAGTATTTTGGTATTCGATTTAACAATTGTGTATACCAAATACCGTACCAAAATATTTCGGTACGGTTCGGTATTTCTTATTTTGGTTCGGTACGGTTTCGGTTATAACCATATTATATCAATTCAAAGAATTGGCATAACCTTAAATCGAACAGCCATTTCTTCAGCAGCAAACATGCTGCAAATGGCCAAGTAGCAGCAGTATTTACAAATTTTAACAGGCTGCAAATTTTTTCTCTAAAAATGGCCAAGTTTAATGTAATCTTTTAGCAGAAAATATATGCAACAGTAGCAGCATTAACAGTAGCTAAATTAACTTTAACAGTAGCAGCAGAATTAAACGCAGTGCAACAAAAGCAACAAAAACAACAAAAACAGAGAGGGCATTCCTATCGGGTGTGATTATTTCACTTCATTACTTTAACAGTAGCGATCACTTTCTGTTTCAAATTTCAAAAACTTAAATAATTCAAAAACTTTCAAGAAGCACACAATAAATAAAAACGTGAATCTATATCAATAAATTTAAATTTCCTAATGCATATACTACTTTCTCTAAATATCTCTGAAATCAACGTAAGCAATACTTAACTTATTAATTAAAAAAACAGTTTGTTTATCATAAGGAAAAGGATAAAAGAAAAACTTCGAGACAAGCTTCTGAAATAGCAACCAATCTCTTTGAAGTCACATCAAGCTTCTGAAATAGCAACCGATCTCTTTGAATTTCGGTCTTCGTTTGCCCGAAATTTGTGAAACTATCGCCTTAAATCCAATGTAATTGACTTTTTGAGGAGTGAGGACTGAGGAGTTGGAGTTGTGACTGCCGCTCGCTAATGCCCTAATCTTTACTCTTCAAGAGTTTAGAGTTTGACCCTAATTGACTGAAAGAGTAAGACAAAGTCTTGGGCTTGGGATGGGGCGCTGGAGTGGGCTGGAAATTATATTAAAAATTAGTGGGCTGGGGCGCTGGAGTGGGCTGGGAATTATTTTAAAAAGTATTTAAAAATTCAGTAATTTGATATTTCGGTATACCGAAATTTCAAGATCCTAATACCGAGAACCGTACCGAAATACCAAAAATATAATTTCGAATTAGACCGAAATATCGAAAAAAACGAAACCGAAATACCGAATTAATTCGGTCCGGTTCGGAATTCGATTTTTCGGATTTTATGCTCACCCCTACCAATTAAATTGCAAGGTATTCATAACAAAACTTAATAGTGCACCTGCCAATACTTACAGTTGCCAAATACGTCACCAAACGATTCTTAACTCTATATAAAAGTATTCTTGTTGTTTCATGATCAATAGAGCTGAATATTATGTAAGATCTACTATAGAATTAGAACCTATCACCCATATAAATGTTGGAAGGCCCACACATGT
>MU736601.1:75686-93192 GCA_026770625.1 Nicotiana glauca | reverse complement strand
TTGACTTTTAAGTACTGAAGTTTCAGAGATTCCTGGATTTCAATTTGAGTCAGTTTTTGGGTGTATTTGAGCTATTTGGTGTGATTTTGAAGTGAAACTGGTCGGTCAAGTCTGTTTTGGGTGATTCCGCTGGTTGATTATTCATCCATTGTTCATCCTTGGGTCATATTGGTGTTATTTTGGGTTTCAATCGATTCTGCTGCTGTGTTGCTGCTGGTTTACGTCTGCTGCTTTGCTATTTGCTACTGATTCTCCTTCTTTCATTTTTACCATAATTCCAGGTATTAACTCTTATCCTGTTGTATTAGTGCTGATTCGAAGTGCATATGCAATAAAAATGCTCCTTCATTTGCTCCTGAAGACTGTGCCTGTTTGGACTGTGATGATAGACTTACTCGTTAGTGTAGGTTTAAATTCTGATGCTATGTACATAAATTTGAATTGTGTGGCTGGGACTGTTGAGACTATTAATTTGAAGTATTCATTCAGTGGTATTGTAGGTCAGTTTAGTATCAAGTGCAATTAGATTTCGTTTTGTTACTGAGATTGGAATTGTTTTGGACGGCCTTAGCCTGTTATAGACTGTTTTGAATTTCAGAAGGTATCTAGCGATAATAGGTTCAATTTGTTTGAGAATGATTGTTTAAGATCCATTTGTTCAATAAGTTCAGTAGGTTCAATAGTAAATTGTTCAATAGACTGTTAATTCAGGGCTAATTAGTGTAAAAGAACTAAAATCAGAAATTTCCGGTAATACTTGTTTTGCGTTAAAATCAGAATTCAGTCCGGTAGTGAAATGATTGGCCCATTATTTGTTGAATTGGTATCTTTCAATTATAATTTCAATTCTTGTGAGTGAGACTCACACTGAGGCCCAATTATGAGTTGATTCTGTGCCAAGCTGGGTCAAGGATCCTCGGCTAGCCATCTTGAAATTCTTTGGGCCCAATGCCAAAGCCCAATGGCTTGAACTCAAGCAAGGTTGTTTTGTTTAGATAGAATAAAGATAACTAATTAGGCTTTTCTTCTTTTATTTTTAGAGACAATGAAATAGAAAATTATAGTTTGCTTTAGGATAGACTTTAAAATAATAAAAATGAGATGAGCCTCGCCAAACAAAAAAGCATAAATTACGGGGCCCTCATTCAATGCTTAATTTAAAATACTTAGAATTCGGGGCGTGCCGTTTAACAAATTTCGCGGCCTTCCTCAAAGTTAACAATACGGTAGTCGCTTTAGGGTCGTCATTAAATAATTTTACCTTCCTTAATACGGGTGCACACTTATGTGACTCAAATTCAAATCTCACGAAGTCGAAATGTGACAAAAACCGCGGGTGCATTTATGTAACGTGGTTCGAGACGCGTTTTTACGACGTTGCAATTATCTTTAAAATAATAATAAAAGCGATTTAAAGTTGAAAAACACATAAGTTAAACATGTTTTAAAATCAGATATGTAGCCATTTATAATAGTTTAAGCGACCGTGCTAGAACCACGGGATCCGGGGGTGCCTAACACCTTCCCTCGGGTCAACAGAATTCCTTACTTAGAATTTCTGGTTCGCAGACTCCAATTGGGAAGTCGAAATTTTCCTCAATTTGGGATTTAAGTTAAATCGGTGACTTGGGACACCAAAAGCCAATCCTTTCCCAAGTGGCGACTCTAAAAAATAAATAAACAATCCTATTTCAAATAATATCACTTTAAATGGAAAAACTCCCTTATACATTATCCTTCGGGGTAGGTGTGTAAAAAAAGGAGGTGTGACAGCTATGGCGACTCTGCTGGGGACACGAACCCAAAATTTTGATTCAGGGTTCAAGAATTCGAGCTTAGTACAATTGTTATATTTGGCGTTATCTGATTTTCTACATGTTCCATGCTATATGTGCTAAATGTTTTACCGCTTTGATATTTTGTGAAATTGTATATATAAACTGTCGCGAATCCCTTCCTCTCTCTGAGTCTTCTACATCATGGAGAAGGGTGCACTTCGTGTAGCTTCTCTTCTGTTTAGAGTCTTTCCCAATTTAGAATGAGGTTGGATAAGTTGCTAAGCCGGCGGAGCTTCTGTATCCCCGGTACGCTGCCTCCCCCTCGGCTCGAGTTGTCCACTCGGGCAAGCCATGTCTAGATCAATAAACCTAGGGTTTAAACCTAGAAGAACAAAACCTCATGCCGGATCCCTAGTAGGATGTTTGTTAGCATTATATGCATTTGGCTTAGGGGACTCAACACAGGGGTTGGGTCCGTCTAGGACAGGTGACCTGAAATGAATTGACCATCCTGATGCATCTTACGTGCTACTTGCGCATTTATTTGCTCGGCTTTGCATGTTGACCGGCTTGTCTATAATGAGTGAAAATGAAAAAAATAGCAGTGTTAGGACTAAGTGAGGGTGACCATTTGTTTTAAAAAACCCAATGCCCAAATAATACCGAAATGCTGGCGGATTTTTGAAAAATGAAAACAACAAAGAAAAAGAGAAAAATATTTGGAAAAAAAAATAGAAAGAAATTTTTGTTCAAAATAGTTTTGATTTTGGCACATCTGCCTGAACTACGCTGGTTTGATTCTCACCGGATGTGAGATACGTAGGCAACCCTCATCGGGTTCTACCACCATTTTGCAAAAATAGCCCAAAAAATGTCAAAATTTTAATTTTGTCATAAATAAGTCGGGTGATGCCATTCTTGTTTAAAATAAGCCGAATGTCCCCAAAAGGACGCCGGAAGGCTGTTTTTGCAAGAACAGCCACCTTGAGTCATTTTTAAATGGCTTGCGGGCACGGCCTTAAAATCTTCCTCCCATAAGTGCTGAAAGGATGTATTTGCAAAACCAAGTCCTTGTTTTCTAAATGAAGAATCTTTTCAAAAATAGCCATTTTTTCAAAATAAATCATTAAAATCCCTTTTTAAATAAATATGTAGGATGACTTCAAGTAACATCGAAACCTTCTCAGTCCTGAGTGAGATCCCCTTGAAACTCCATATGTGGTGGCATGATCTAGGGAAAGGAAGCAGGGAAGCTGTGGTCAAGATTTTGGGCGGTCTAGTTGACTTACTGAACATCAAACCGAGGAAGGATATTATTGAGGCCTTAATACCATTTTGGGACCCAACCCCTAATGTATTCCCGTTTTCAGATTTTGAACTCACACCTACATTAGAAGAGATTGCGGGATACGCGGGTCTCAACGGGAACCTTCGAGGTAGATACCCACTGGCCCCACGGCCGATAACCCTTCATAGGTTTTTGGATTTGTTGAACATCAGCCGGGATATTCAAGACCCGCATCTGGCGTAAGGGTGTTGTACATTGCATTTCCTATATCACCGGTATGGTAACCCAAAAGGTTTCGAGGAGCCCAACACCGGCTTCACACATGCCAGAAATAAAGACAAATGGGAAGCCCGACGAGGATTAGCCTTTATGGTAGCCTTTCTGGGAGTGGTGGTTTGTCCAAGAAAAGATGGTCCCATAGACCTCGGCTTGGTAGGAATGCTAAATGTTGCCATGAAAAAACCTACTAGCACAGTGGTTCCCCTGATTGTAGCCGAAATATACCGAGCTTTAACCAAATGTCGGGAAGGTGTGAAATTCTTTCAAGGTTGTAATTTGCTCTTACAGTTGTGGATACAAGAACACCCCCGTCACTGCACAAGCTATATGAACTACGGTTTAACCGGGTTGAGTTGTATTGCAGAATTCGAGACTCGGGTGACAGGTATTGAATTCCCTGAGGGTACTGAGGCCTGGTCGTCATGTTTAAGATCCCTAACCGCAGATAAAGTTGAATGGGCTTATGGATGGCTTCCTGCTACTGAAGTTGTATACACATCAGCAGAGGTCTCTTATATTCTTTTGATGGGTATTCGAAGCATACAACCTTATGCTCCTTACCGGGTTTTGCGACAACTTGGAAGATTCCAGACAGTGCACAATGATGAAGACCTGAGTGGGCAAGTCATTGAGTTAAGCCCGAAGGCTGCATTTCCTGAAGGCAGAATCCGAAAGATATGAAATGAGTGCCGATTCCTCGAGTCTAAAACCATAGTACAAGACCAAGCTAGAGGCGAGGTAGATCCCAAACATCTGACATGGTTTGGCAAAAGGTTTCAAATCCCAGAGAGACCCGCTAAAAGGCCACATGTGCAACAATTCACCAATGGGGTCCAGGTTCAATGGGATTGGCAAGCCAAGGAAAATGAGTACCAAGCTAGAATAGGACATCTGGAGCAACAGGTCCGAGATCTCCAATTCGACAAGAGTGTACAGGCTGCAGCCAACGAGGGTGATAAAAATAAATTATCTCAGGAGAATGAAGCACTCAAAGCCCAAATTAAGCAAATAAAAATAGATGTCAGGAACCAAGAAAGAAGTCTATCTGATGAAAGGTTGATCAAAGGGTTAAAGAGACAAGTCTTGGACTGCCAAGAAGAATTAGAAAAATTCGAGGGGAACATGGCAAGACTTCGGGCACAGTGGGCCAAGAAGACTGAAGAAAGAGCCCAATTTTTGCAACAAATAAGGAGAAACTACGAGGGGACCATTGCCAAAATGAAGAGAAAAATGAATATTATGGAAGAAAAGACAGCCCAGCGGGATAAAGAATTCCAAGCCGAGAGGGACTAGTGCTATGGGTTAATTGCCGAGATGGAAAAGGAAATAAAATTGCTACAAGACCTGCACTTCCAGGACTCTCAGCTTCTAGAGGCTCGTACCCAACAAATAAGTCGACTCCTCCAAGAAAAGGGCCGAATCAGGGAAAGGATCAGAAGCATTGCCCACTATATTGTCATGAAGTGTCAGGACGGTGAGCAAATGGGTCGTACCACGTCCTTTGCCTCAGTGATGATATTTGTTCGCCAGGTCATGAATGATTTATATCAATTGCAAAGGGGTCTTGCACGCAGGCCTGCGGCGATGCTGAATGATGCCCCGCGGGCCCAAGAATTTGAAGCTTTGATGTATTCTTAGTTAATCAAGTCTGTATTTTTTATTTGAGTCTGTTTTTGTAATTTCCTGTATTCAAGAAAAGAAAAACAAAAAAATAGTGCTAGTAGCTTTTGTCATCGCGGTTGTTATTATTGAAAATTGAAAATTTCCAAAAATTGTTTCCTTATTTTGCATTTATTTGCAAGAACTACGCTTGGTCTAATTCATGCGGGGTCATGATACGTAGGCAATCTACATAAGGTTCGACCGTAATCTTAGGAAAAAGAGAAAAAAGAGAAATACGAGGGAAATAAATAAAGGTAAAACCAGAAAAAGAAACACAAAGGAAGAAAATAAGGCATTGAGAGAAAAAATCATGGCCAAAGAAAAGAAAAAGCAGAAAATGGAAAAGAAGGAAAAGAAAATGAGAGAAAACAAAACAAAAAGAGAAAGAAAAGAGAAAAGGAATAAGAGGAAAAGCCGGGATAACGCATGCAACCGAAGCAAACATATAGATATTCATTTAATTGTATAGGTGCATCACACTCCAATGTGCGGTTACCTATCTGTTATTTGTTTCATACTAACCGTTGTTGCTGTCATTCCAGCTGAGCTTTTTAGAAACGGTGGTTGGTTTGTGGTAAGCTGGACTCACATTGCTATTTCACCAGATCCAAAGGAAATACAGAGATGTCGTCTGAAATGACTCTGCCTGCAATCCCCATACCCGAAGATAACCCCATCTCGGGGGTCCCGACCTCTGAATCCCTTACAGCTGAAGAAAATTGGATCTTGCGCCTACAATTGATGGAAATGTGGGGTGCTTGGAACAATGTAAAGGAACCCCCAAGCACTATCCCCGGATTCCTGGAGTTATTCCCTAGATCTGGGGGGTTACCACTGTCCTCATCAGCCGCCTAAATATTCCTCTGGGGCAACCTACTATGACTGCTAACTTCTTCGAAACACCCTCTGAGGCTCACCCCCAAGTGTTCCCGTCTGGGATTGCTCCCAACATCTTCACAGCTCCACCATCCTCTGCAACAACACAACCATTGCTACCGAAGCATGCTTTTGACCCCTCGGTCTTCACATTCCAGAATCCCATCTTTCAGGCTGACCCTCCTCATTATCCTCAATACACCTACTCTCAGCCACCATATGAGCTTACGCCGGGGAAGGACAAGACCCCTAAGGCCCTAGAGCAGGATGAGATGGCAAAGAGGATGAGAAGCCTCGAGCAAAGCTTGAAAAATATTCAAGGCTTGAGCGGGTAGAAGAGCGTCTCCTATACAGACTTGTGTATGTTCCCGCATGTACATTTGCTGTCAGGGTTCAAAACACCAAAATTTGAAAACTATGAGGGGCACGACAACCCCATTGCTCATTTGAAGAAGTATTGCAATCAGTTACGGGGGACCGGTGGCAAAGAAGAACTGTTGATGGCATATTTCGGGGAAAACTTGATTGGTATCGCTTTAGAGTGGTATATGGATCAGGATGTCTCGCGTTGGCATATTTGGGATGATCTCGCCCGAGACTTTGTTCGACAATTTCAATACAATATAGACATTGCGCCAGACAGGAATTCTTTGGCGAATCTAAAGAAAAAGCCCTCAGAAAGTTTTCGCGAATATGCAATTAAGTGGCGCGAACAGGCGTCAAGGGTGAAGCCTCCAATGGATGAGGTGGAGATGGTCACTATTTTCTTGCAGGCCCAGGAAGCAGACTACTTTCAAAATATGATGTCCGCCATGGGTAAGCCTTTCGCAGAGACCATAAAAATCGGAGAAATAGTGGAAAATGGGCTAAAAACGGGCAGGATCTTGAGCCAGTCGGCCATAAGAGCAACCTCCCAAGCCATCCAAGGAGGGTCTGGAGGAATGGCTAAGGGAAAAAAGAAAGAAGAAACAGTGATGGCAGCATTGGGAGGAAGAAAGTACCGGGCTCCTAGACCAGTGTTCTCAGAAAGAGCCCCTCAACACATTTACCCTCACACAGATATGACTTATGCTCCTCCACCTTATGCGGTCATGAATGCTCAACCTTTCGGCCGACCGCAACCACAAGCTAACCGAAATCCACCTCCATTCCAAAGAAACCAGCCTCCTTACCAAAACCAATATAATCTCCGACCACCAAAAAATAACTTCTGCCCTCGGGAACCACCTAGACGACCAAATTTCACACCGATTGGTGAACCATACTCCAGTTTGTTCCCGCTCGTCCAGATGAACCTACTACAGCCTATCCCCTAAAACAGGCCGAACCCGGAATCTCCAGCCTATCAACGGGGTGTCCATTGTGCCTATTATTCAAGAGCTGAAGGGCACAGTACTGACAACTGCTGGACATTGAAAAAAACTGTGGAAGATTTGATCAAACAAGGGAAAATAGTATTGAGGGATGATGAAGCCCCGAATGTTACCAATAACCCTTTGCCTGCTCACAACAACAGGCCGGTAATTGGTATGATATGTGAAGATCGGGAATTTGATCCGTCCCTAAAAGCCATAATTGCTATTGCCGATGCCGAAAGGAAGCCCAAGGCAGCCCCGAAGCAGGAAAAAGGGGAGAAGAAGAATAAAGCTGTCAAAATTGAGCCTGAGAGGAAAACTGAGACAAAACAGAGCCGGTGCCTCCTAAACATGGGGTTCTTTATGTTCCGCGAGGTCGCCAAGAGAAACCACTAGTTGTGAGCACTCCGAGGAAGTATGAAGTGAAGAAGGGGACACAGATGTATGTGCCGAAAAGGGCCTATGTGGTGCGGGGGACAATTAAACCGCCTCGGCTGAGTGAGCCAGTGGTTATTGGACGCGTACCACAGAATCCCATGACCGACCCCTCTGTAGTGTCGTGGAACTACCAACAAATAGTGGTCACATACAAAGGCAAGGAAATTTTGGGAGAACTTCCAGAAACAGTCCCTGTTGAAAATTATTCAAACATACAGGAAGTAAATAGCTCCACATGAAAGCGCTTTCCATCCAAGAAGCCGGTGAGCGCTGAAGAAGCAGAGGCCTTCTTTCAGAAAATGAAGATGCCGGATTATGAAACAGTAGACCAATTGAGGAAGTGTCCTGAGCAAGTGGCACTGTTGTCATTGGTGACCAAATCCGCCGAACATTAGAAGATCCTTATGAAAACTCTGAATGAAGCATATGTACCAATTGAGACTTCGGTCGAACAACTCGAAAGAATGGCAGAAAGATTCTTTGTCGTCAATCAACTCTCTTTCAGTAAAAATGATTTGCCTCCAGAGGGAGCTGCCCACAATAAAGCCTTGCACCTGACTGTCAAATGTGAGGGTTACTACGTCAAGAGAGTCATGGTGGATGGAGGTTCAGGGGTTGACATCTGCCCACTCTCCACTTTGCAAAGAATGGAAATAGGGACGGGAAGGATTCGTCCGAATAATGTTTGTGTGAGAGCTTTCGATGGTGTTAAAAGGGATACCATCGGTGAAATTAATTTGATATTAACCATAGGCCCGGTGGATTTCGAGGTAACTTTCCAGGTGTTAGACATGGATACATCTTACAATTTTCTTCTGGGAAGGCCTTGGATCCATGCTGCAGGAGTCGTGCCCTCTACCCTCCACCAGATGGTGAAATTTGAGTATGAAGATCAGGAGATCATGGTCCATGGGGAAGGTGAGAAATCCATATATCGTGACCCATCTATCCCATGCCTAGAGGCAAGGGAGGGAAGTGAGCATATTGTCTATCAAGCCTTTGAAATTGTGGTAGCTGACCAATATGAGGAAGGACATCCGTGCCCCCAGCCTTTCCTATCTAATGCTTCAATCATGGTGGCCAAAGAAATGATTAGACATGGTTTCAAACCAGGAAAAGGGTTGGGAAAATCTTTGCAAGGAATATACGAGCCGGTAACTCTACCCACAGCAGAAAAGTATTTTGGGATAGGCTTCCACCCTACCCCGGATGATAAGAAATGGGCCAAAGAAAGAAAGAAGGAAGGATGGGTTCTGCCACAACCATTGCCACATCTGTATGAGACCTTTGTCAGGCCTAGGTATGGCGAAGAAGAAGACGATGAGGTCTTTACGGCTGAAGAAATATAAGATATCTGTGGAGCTATGAGGCAAATGCTTTATGAAACCAACAAGGTCCAGCCGGGGGAAATGACTAGCACCGCCGAGGTGCTCTACATGGGACCAGATGCTAAACTCCAAAATTGGAAGGCTACGCCATTCCCATCAAAAGAGAGTCCCGGTAGACTAGCCCTGTCACCTTTTCTGCATCTCGAGTTATTTCAAGGTGTAACTCGGATGTTTTCTTTCAGTTTCTTATCTTTTAAATTCCTGAATGTAAACCCTGATATTTTTCCAAATTCCAAGAAATGAAATTAATATTTCATCGTCCATTTTCTCTTTATTCTTTCTGATTTTTGTTATTTTTCCCTTCTCATCTTTTCTTTTCAGTTATAATAATGCGGCTTTAAATAACATGACATGCTTGNAAAGACAATTTTCCTTTGCCCAACATCCACATCCTTGTTGATAACTGCGCCAAACATGAAATACAGTCCTTCGTGGATTGTTACGCAGGATATCACCAGGTGTTGATGGATGAAGAAGATGCCGAGAAGACAGCTTTCACCATACCCTGGGGTACATACTGTTATCGGGTCATGCCATTTGGGCTGAAGAATACCGGGCAACCTACATGAGAGCCATGACCGCCATTTTCCATGATATGATGCACCAGGAGATAGAGGTGTATGTGGACGATGTAATCATTAAGTCCCGAACTCAGAATGACCACGTGCGAGATTTGAGAAAGTTCTTTGAGCGGCTGCGCAAGTATGATTTGAAGTTGAATCCCGCTAAATGCACCTTTGGAGTCCCATCAGGCAAGCTCCTGTGTTTCATAGTCAGTAGGGGAGGTATCAAGTTAGATCCAACAAAGATAAAAGCTATTCGAGATCTACCTCCTCCAAGAACTAAGAAGGACGTGATGAGCTTATTGGGCAGGTTAAACTATATCAGTCGGTTCATTGCTCAACTGACTACCACATGTGAGCCTATATTCAAATTATTAAAGAAAGATGCGGCAATCAAATGGACGTCTGAATGTCAAGAGGTCTTTGATAAAATCAAGGAATATCTGTCAAATCCTCCAGTGTTGGTCCCGCCGGAGCCTGGGCGACCTCTCTTCTTGTATCTGACAGTCTTGGAAAATTCCTTTGGTTGTGTTCTTGGGCAGCATGATATAACTGGCAAGAAAGAGCAGTCAATTTATTATTTGAGTAAGAAGTTCACTAGCTATGAATCCAAATATACTTTGTTGGAGAGAACATGTTGCGCTATGACGTGGGTCGCTCAAAAGTTGAGACATTACCTTCAAGCCCACATTACCTACCTCATAACCAGGTTGGATCCTTTGAAGTACATATTCCAGAAACCAATGCCCATTGGGAGACTGGCAAAATGGAAAATCTTGCTCACTGAATTCGACATAGTCTATGTCACTCGCACGGCAATGAAAGCCCAGGAGTTGGCAGATCATTTGGCTGAAAACCCGATTGACGAGGAATACCAACCATTGAGCACAAACTTCCCAGATGAAGAGGTAAATTCAGTAGGAGCCATCTCTGAGGATACGCGTGCCTGGAAAATGTTCTTTGACAGAGCAGTAAATGTAAGAGGTGTAGGCATTGGGGCAATCTTGATATCACCCAATGGTCAGCACTACCCAGCCATGGCTAGGCTTCGATTCTTCTGTACAAACAATACAGCTGAGTATGAAGCTTGCATCATGGGCATGAATATGGAAATTGACCAAGATGTTGATGATTTATTGATCATGGGGGATTCTGATTTAATTATCCGGCCAGCCCAGGGAGAGTGGGAGACTCGAGATATTAAACTCATTCCTTATCGACAACATGTGGAAGATCTCACTAAACGCTTCAAGTCGATAAAGTTCAGGTACATCCCTCGGTGTCATAATGAACTAGCGGATGCACTCGCCACTCTAGCGTCAATGCTGCTCTATCCGGGCAATGCTCATATTGATCCTCTGGAAATTCAAATCAAAGAAAAGCGCGGGTATTGTAATGCGGTCGAGGCGGAACCCAGCATTCAGCCCTGGTATCATGATATCAAAAGATTTCTGAAAACACAAGAATACCCCGAGCAAGCCACTGGAGGTCAAAAGAGAACCATTAGACGGCATGCGAGTGGTTTCTTTTTAAGCGGTGATGTCTTGTACAAAAGGACCCCGGATCTCAATTTGCTAAGATGTGTTGATGTCGAGAAAGCTGGAAGAATTATGTATGAAGTACACACGGGAATATGCGGACCTCATATGAATGGTTATGTGTTGGCAAAGAAAATTCTGTGAGCGGGGTATTACTGGATAACTATGGAAAAGGATTGCTTCAGCTTTGCTCGGAAATGCCATCAATGTCAGGTGCACGGTGATTTGATTCATGCACCTCCAACAGAGCTTCATCCGATGTCAGCACCTTGGCCGTTTGTTGCCTGGGTATGGATGTCATTGGGTCGATCAAGACGAAAGCTTCGAATGGGCATAGATTCATATTGGTTGCAATCGATTACTTCACAAAATGGGTCGAGGCCATCACTCTCAAGTCGGTCTCCAAGAAAGCTGTGGTAGACTTTGTACACTCCAATCTCATTCGCCGCTTTGGCATTCCTGCAACTATCATTACCGACAATGCTACAAACTTGAATATTCATCTGATGGGATAGGTATGTGAACAATTCAAGATAACACATAGAAACTCTACCCCTTATCGGCCAAAAGCCAATGGTGCTGTTGAAGCAGCAAATAAGAACATCAAGAAGATTTTGAGAAAGATGATTCAAAGCTCTAGGAAATGGCATGAAAAGCTCCTTTTGCATTACTCGGGTATCATACCATAGTACGTACATCAATCGGAGCGACCCCGTACTTGTTGGTTTACTGAACTGAAGCAGTCATACCCGCAGAAGTAGAAATCCCTTCGCTTCGCATAATTGTTGAAGCGGAAATTGAGGACAGTGAGTGGGTTTAAACCCGGTCGGAGCAGTTGTCATTAATTGATGAAAAATGGATAGCCGCAGTTTGTCACAGGCATTTTACCAACACCCCTATAACAAAAAAGTGCATCCCAGGAATTTTGAAGTGGGACAGCTCATGCTCAGGCGCATTCTCCTTCATCACCAGGAAGCAAAAGGGAAGTTCTCTCCTAATTGGAAAGGTCCATACATAATCCGGAAGATATTGCCAAGAGGAGCACTGTATCTGGGAGACATCGAAGGAAATGATCCTGAAACAGCAGTCAATGCAGATACAGTCAAAAGGTATTATGTCTAGGCCTCCTGGTTTGATAGCTTTTGTGTAATTGAGAAGACGAAGGCTTTCTTTCTCGCTACCCCAAACACTATCAATCCTTCGTAAACCCTTTGAGTCAGTTACCCTTCTTTGGCTACCCTCTTTGGAACCTGGATGAAAAAAAAAAAAAAAAAAGAGAAAGAAAAGAAAAATGAAAAGAAAAGAAAAAGAAAAACAAAACAAAAACAAAAACAAAAATTATTTGCCTGAACTACGTTTGACTTGATTCCGAAAGGATACGTAGGCAGCCTTTCCCTGAGGTTCAGTCACACCAAAACAAAAATCCCAATTTCCCCCAAAATTGAAACTAGGGTAGATGATATGATGGTTCGACTATGAATCCGCCAAAATGGTTCCAAAGTTGTAGTTCTGCCCAAAATCCTTTTACCCAAAGAACCTGTTCAAGTCCTTTCGATCAATTGGCAAAGGCAATGAAATGAAAAACGTCATTACTGGGATCCGATACAATTCAAATTGAGAGAAATAAAATGAGAGAGTGTTATCGGTGAAAACCTTCGGGCACCATAAGGCGATGGTGAGCAGAGAAACTGAAAATGAGAGAGTCTGATTAGTGAAAACTCGCAAAGAGCACTATCGGGCGACGGTTAGAAGAGAAATGAGAGAGGTCGATAGGCGAAAACCCGCAAAGGGCGTTGTCGACCGAAAAGAAGATATCACATCACTAAAAGAGTCTTGGCAAGGTTCCCTGGTTTTGAAACATGGATTAATGGGTTCACAAAAAGCTAGAAAGTTTGTGTGGGTCGGGCGTCTAGTCCAAGAAGCATGTCATGTTCATTTGAAGCCAGCATGCACACCCCAGATAAGTCCTTCTTTTCCCCCGAAAGGGACACTTCTCTTTAAACTCATCTGCTTGCCTTTTGTATATTTCTTCTTTGAATCCCTTTCGGTTTAGCTTTGATTCCGGAATTACTACAAAGAAAAGGTGGCAGGACAGTTTCTATAGGACTCCGCTGGCAAAAGCCAAAGAAAATACCCAGCCTCAGCGGATGCGTCAGTCCAATCCCGACTGGCCATGGCAGTTGAGTGCTTCCAAAGTAAAGACGTTTGAAAAGAAAGAAAGTCAAAGTCAAAGGTCCTAAGGGCAGAATAAAGTAAAAAGGCCAGAGCTCACACGGGCGAGTCATAATGAAATCCTGAGAGTTGAACCCGGTCGGTTCGAAAAGAGATTCACCCTCAAGGCCAACAAGCAGCAAAGTTCTCAACGGAAAGGGGGCCGGGATCAAGCAATTGGGGTGATCAAGGTCACAAAACCAACCACCTTTTCAAACTAACAAATTTTTCTTTGTTGAAAACAGGTCTTATTCAGAGCAACCGTGCAAGAAGCAGGTGCAACCCAAAAAGAAATGAAATGCGCAAGCGCTGAAACAGCTTTGCAGTAGGAAAATGACCAAAAAGGAAATTTCCCCGAAATTCTTTCATGCGTTTTGCTAAATAAAAAGGAAAACATATAAAAAGAAAAAAAAGAAAAAAATAAAAACCCCAAAATAAAAACAAATCATGGTAGCAAGGAGCTTTTTCTTTCCAAATCCCGGCCAAAAAACCGAGGATCTCCCTGGCAAAACCCAAGGAGCTTATTTCTTTCTAATCCCGGCTACAAAACCGAGGATATCCCTCGCAAAACCCAAGGAGCTTTTTTCTTTCCAAATCCCGGCCAAAAAAATGAGGATCTCCCTGGCAAAAACCAAGGAGCTTTTTCTTTCCAAATCCCGGCCAAAAAACCGAGGATCTCCCTGGCAAAAACCAAGGAGCTTTTTTTTTCTTTCCAAATCCCGGCCAAAAAATCGAGGATCTCCGTGGCAAAACCCAAGAAGCTTTTTCTTTCCAAATCCCGGCCAAAAAACCGAGGATCTCCCTGGCAAAAACCAAGGAGCTTTTTCTTTCCAAATCCCGGCCAAAAAACCGAGGATCTCCCTGGCAAAAACCAAGGAGCTTTTTCTTTCCAAATCCCGGCCAAAAAACCGAGGATCTCCCTGTCAAAAACCAAGGAGATTTTTCTTTCCAAATCCTGGCCAAAAAACCGAGGATCTCCCTAGAAAAAGCCAAGGAGATTTTTCTTTCCAAATCCCGGCCAAAAAACCGAGGATCTCCCTGGCAAAACCAAGGAGCTTTTTCTTTCCAAATCCCGGCCAAAAATTGAGGATCTCCCTGGCAAAACCAAGGAGCTTTTTCTTTCCAAATCCCGGCCAAAAAACCGAGGATCTCCCTGGCAAAAACCAAGGAGCTTTTTCTTTCCAAATCCCGGCCAAAAAACCGAGGATCTCCCTGGCAAAAACCAAGGAGCTTTTTCTTTCCAAATCCCGGCCAAAAATCGAGGATCTCCCTGGCAAAAACCAAGGAGCTTTTTCTTTCCAAATCCCGGCTAAAAAACCGAGGATCTTTTTTCTTTCCGTCCCGGCAAAACCCGAGGACCTTTTTTTTTTTTCCTTTTTCGGCATAACCCGGTCATTTCCCAGCATAACCTGGATTCATCCATAAAGGTACACAATCCTGATTTAATCGCTTAGATATGTGTCACAACTAACTCACGAAATCTTCCTAGTGAAAATTGGGGCAGAAAATTTTGTTTGTTTGTTTTGGTATCTTAAGCAGGTCGACCTCAAGATACAAGGTGTGAGATGACCAATGGAATAAATCTCAATCAAGAAAAGAAGAAAAGAACAAAAAGAAATGAACTCAAATGTGAAGCAAGTAAGGGTGTGGATTGCTCAAAACTTGATTAAAGTCACAAGCTCCACTGATCCTATTTTGACCTAATGCTGCATGACGAAGTAAACACCTACAACTTGCGAGCATCAAGATTCAGATCGAAGTCCACAGCAAAATCAGCTAAGACTCAAGATCAAGTTTCAAGAGAATTATAGATAGGAATCTTGTAACTCATAGTTGATAGGCATAGCTAGCTTAGCTTTGATTTTCCTTTTGGTGTAATAAGGAGGTCAGCAAGAAGTAGCAGCAGCAACAGCAGTAAAATCACAGCTCCTGGTAGTCCCAGCTACCAAACCTTCCCGAACTAAACTGACCTGATTCCTTTTTAGCCAAGGATATGTAGGCAACCTTTGAAGCAGGGTGCGGTTAAACCTTTCAAAATTGCTTCACACGAAATATTCAAACGAGCAAAAATTGCTCGTATTAACTCACTTATCTTTGCCCGAAAACTCTTCATGTTTCCGAGCAAAGAGGGGCAGCTGTGAGCACGTGATTTTTGCCCTATATGAATTATTCTCAAAAATTCAAACAAAATGATTTCTCTCATTATTTTGCAATTTTGTGGATTTTTATGACATTTTATGTTAATTGTTTGCATTTCATTTGTACATTTTAATTCATATGAGAAATATAAGAGTACACTTGGCATTTGTTTAGGATTTAATCCCATATTTTAGGATTAATTAGTAGTTAAGGAAAAAATAAAGAAAATAATAAAAAAATGGTCTTTTGCATTTTGAGTTTTAATTTGCCTTAATTTGTGTTTAATCAGAAATTAGGCTATTTGGAAATTAGAAAATATATTTTTTTTAGTGTCACTTTGGGTTTTGAGTTTTAATTCAGCATTTAATAAATCATAAAAAATAATAAAAATACAAAAATGAAAACAAAACAAAAGAAAACAAATAAAAAGGGGTGCCTTAATAGAGACCCATGATTTGGGCCACCTCAGGACCAAGCCAAAAATTACCCCAAGTCAGCCCAAACACGCCCCTACCCGGTCCACATGACTCTGCCCTGATGACCAATAAAACAACGTAGTACGAGAATGATACTACGTCGTTTGAGCTAGTTAATACAAAATCAATCCAAGCCGTCCATTGCCCACAATCCAACGGTCCAAATTCTTTGACATAGTTGATAAAAGTGTTTGAAAATCCAATAACCCTAAGAAACATATTTCATCTTCCTCGTACCCCTCTGTTACGCCGTCATGCCCCGCCGTGTTTCGCCGCCGGAAATCGCCTCACGGCGGCGGCTGGCCTCCATTTCCATCCAAAATTACACCCCATATTCCTCTCCTCCTCCTCGTTACAGATCCACTGCCCGTTTCCCTCGAACCCCAACCAAACTCGTCGAATCTTCAACCAAAGTTTTCCGGCCAAAACTCAACCTTCTCCGTTCATCACCAAATTAACATCATGGAACCACCTTGTCCTCCTCTATCAAACCCCCCAAACCCCATCCCTTAAATCTGACCGGAACTCTTCGAATATTGATTTGAAGTTTCCGTTCAAAACCTTAAATTCCCAAATCTTGTCAAATTCATACCACATGGTCTCCTCCTTCCCCTGATGGCGAATCCAGTGTCAATGGTGCCCGAATCTCGCCAGAGTTGGTTGATTTTTGAGGTGATAAGCTGGCAGAACCCTAGAGTCAAAATCAGTGAGTTCATTTCAATTTTGTTTCTGTTTTCTTCTATTTCTCGTAATTCCATGATTGTTCTTGCTCCATGAGTAGTTTATAGCATGAAATTGTTTTCAAATTGTCATTAGTTTAGGAGTAGGATTTTATTCAAATGCTCCAAGTTTAGTTGGAGTTATTTATTGATTATTCGTCAGTAGGGTTGCAGTTTGTTCATGTTAATTGATGCAATGTTATTTTAATTTGTTCTGTGGATTTGATGAGGTAATTCATACCAACTCTAGGATTTCAATTTGAGTTTTGTTTTGATTATTGAATTTGCTTCGATCTGATTTGGTTTGAGTGTGAGTTTGAAGATTTGAAGCAATTTTTGATCTTTTAAGTTTGTGTTTAAGAATAATCTGATTCTAGCTTGAATCTAGTTTAGTGCTTAGTGTTAATTGGAAGCAATTTGATTAATTAGTTCAATTATTAAATCTTCTTAATTAGTGGTGTTTGGTTATAACTGAAATTAGAGTAGTTAGTTTAACTATAGTCAGTTGTTTAACTAGGACAAAAGGGGTTTGGGTGGGTTAGTAATTTCAGGGGCAACCAAGGGTAGTTTAGGCATCTAAAATGGGCTGGTTTGTTAAGACATGGTAATTTTAGAATTCAAGTAAGGGTAGTATAGGCACTCCATAGGTAGGAAAACAAAGCTAGAACACCCTAGGGCCTTCTAGAAGAGGGCCTTAGTGTAAGTTTCTGCATTCTTAATGCAGTAACTTGGGCAACAAGCCACAACTTTAGGATTAATATGCAATTTCTAAAAATAAAAAGGGGAAAAATGAGTA
>MU736601.1:42560-74507 GCA_026770625.1 Nicotiana glauca | reverse complement strand
TTGCATTGCATTTTAGGTTATTTGAGTTCTAGACATTAATTCTCGTCTCCTAGCTTGACTTTTAAGTACTGAAGTTTCAGAGATTCCTGGATTTCAATTTGAGTCAGTTTTTGGGTATATTTGAGCTATTTGGTGTGATTTTGAAGTGAAACTGGCCGGTCAAGTCTGTTTTGGGTGATTCCGCTGGTTGATTATTCATCCATTGTTCATCCTTGAGTCATATTGGTGTTATTTTGGGTTTCAATCGATTCTGCTGTTGTGTTGCTGCTGGTTTACGTCTGCTGCTTTGCTATTTGCTACTGATTCTCCTTCTTATTTCATTTTTTCCATAATTCCAGGTATTAACTCCTATCATGTTGTATTGGTGCTGATTCGAAGTGCATATGCAATAAAACTACTCCTTCATTTGCTCCTGAAGACTGTGCCTGTTTGGACTGTGATGATAGACTTACTCCTTAGTGTAGGTTTAAATTCTGATTCTATGTACATAAATTTGAATTGTGTGATTGGGACTGTTGAGACTATTAATTTGAAGTATTCATTCAGTGGTATTGTAGGTTAGTTTAGTATCATGTGCAATTAGATTTCATTTTGTTACTGAGATTGGAATTGTTTTGGACGGCTTCAGCCTGTTATAGACTGTTTTGAATTTCAGAAGGTATCTAGTGATAATAGGTTCAATTTGTTTGAGAATGATTGTTTAAGTTCCATTTGTTCAATAAGTTCAGTATGTTCAATGGTAAATTATTCAATAGACTGTTAATTCAGGACTAATTAGTGTCAAAGAACTAAAATCAGAAATTTCCGGTAATACTTGTTTTGCGTTAAAATCATAATTCAATCCGGTAGTGAAAAGATTGGCCCATTATTTGTTGAATTGGTATCTTCTAATTATAATTTGAATTCTTGTGAGTGAGACTCACGCTGAGGCCCAATTATGAGTTGATTCCGTGCCAAGCTGGGCCAAGGATCCTCGGCTAGCCAGCTTGAAATCCTTTGGGCCCAATGCCAAATCCCAATGGCTTGAACTCAAGCAAGGCTGTTTTGTTTAGAGAGAATAAAGATAACTAATTAGGCTCTTCTTCTTTTATTTTTAGAGATAATAAAATAGAAAATTATAGTTTTCTCTAGGATAGCCTTTAAAATAATAAAATGAGATGAGCCTCGCCAAACAAAAAGGCATAAATCGCGGCCTTCCTCAAAGTTAACAATACGCTAGTCGCTTTAGGGTCGTCATTAAATAATCTTACCTTCCTAAATACGGGTGCACATTTATGTGACCCAAATCCAAATCTCAACGAAGTCGAAATGTGGCAAAAATTGCGGGTGCATTTATGTGACGTGGTTCGAGACGCGTTTTCACGACGTTGCAATTCTCTTTAAAATAATAGTAAAAGCGGTTTAAAGTTGAAAAGCACAGTAGTTAAACATGTTTTAAAATCAGATATGTAGCCATTTATAATAGTTTAAGCGACCGTGCTAGAACCACGGGATCCGGGAGTGCCTAACACCTTCCCTCGGGTCAACAGAATTCCTTACTTAGAATTTCTGGTTCGCAGACTCCAATTGGGAAGTCGAAATTTTCCTCGATTTGGGATTTAAGTTAAATCGGTGACTTGGGATACCAAAAGCCAATCCTTTCCCAAGTGGCGACTCTAAAAAATAAATAAACAATCCCATTTCGAATAATGTCACTTTAAATGGAAAAACTCCCTTATACATTATCCTTCGGGGTAGGTGTGTAAAAAAAGGAGGTGTGACACTAAGTACGTAAATGCAATTTAAGCAAATAACTCAACATCAGAAATGACCTCAGCGGGTCCCAACAGGATAAGCATATAGCCTCGAATCTTTAATCAAAGCCCAAAATCAACCAAAAAGTCAAATCTCGGCCTGCACCTCGAAACCCGACTAAACTCACATAATCTGACAACCCTATCAATTACGAGTCCAACCATACTAGTTTCACTCAAATTCGACTCCGAATCAACGTTCAAAACTCAAAAATTCACTTTATGAAATTTTAGACAAAACCCCCAAATTTCTCTTTAAAAATTCATAATTCAATTACCAAAAAATAAGGATGGATTCACAAAATATAATCAAAATCGAGTATAAAATACTTAACCCGATCCATGTAGTGAAAAATAGCCTAAAATTGTCTCAATCCCAGCTTCATAGCTCAAAATATGTTAAAAAGAACAAACCCTCGATATATAGCTTCTGCCCATGCTTTTTTGGATCTGCGAAATATAGCCGCTTCTGCGACGTCGCTTTTGTGACATTCCTCTGCTTCTGAAAAAATCCCATAATATCCTACCTCTCGCACATGCGGACAAAGTTCCACTTCTGCGACAACTCAGGTGTGAGGCCTCCTCGCTTCTAAGGAAACACAATCAAGTCGCCCTTTCCACTCCTGCACAAATAATCCCGCTACTACACGCACGCAGGTGCACTTCCCACTCCACATCTGCGATGGTCTCCCAAGCCTAGCCATCTTCGCATGTGCGCCAATGACCCCGCTTCTACAACTACCACATCTGTGTAAAACCAACCGCAAGTGAGAAACATCAGAACCAACACTCTTTCAGCAATGTAACTTGAGACAAAAATGATCCGAACTACATTTGAAACTCACCCTAACCCCTCGGGACCCCTTCCAAACATGCCAACAAGTCCCAAAACATAATAGGGACCTAATAGAGGCCTTAAATCACGCATAAAAACATCAAAATCACAAATCGCACCTCAAATCGAACTTAATGAACTTGTGAACTTTCAACTTTCAAAACTTGTGATGAACCATATCAAATCAACCCGGAATGAACTCAAATTTTGCACATAAGTCCTAAATGACATAACGAAGATATTCTAATTCTCAGAACTACAATCCAAACCAGATATCATCAAAATCAACTCTCGATTAAACTTATGAACATTCTAAACCTTCAAATTGCCAACTTTCGCCAATTAGTGCTGAAACCTTCTAGAAATATCCAAATGAAAATCCGGACATACTTCCAAGTTCAAAATTACCCTTCTGTACTAAGGAATCATCAAAACTCCGATCCGGGGGTCAAATACTTAAAAGCCAAACTTGGTCAACTCTTCCAACTTAAAGCTTCAAAAATAACATTCATTCTTCCAAACTAATTCTGAAACACTTGAAAACCAAAACCGAATATTTACACAAGCCACCATACATAATATGAAGTCACTCAAGACTTCAAATGTCTAAACAAAATGCAAATGCTCAAAACAACCGGTCAGATCGTTACAAATGATAAAATCCTTACTAATGCTCAGATTCTAAGAGAAAACTGTGTATAAATGTTTGAGAAAAATGTCCTAGAAATTCTAAGACACCTAGCCTTCCCTCAAACTTATTTGGAAGGAGGAGACCCACGGGCAAAAATACACAACTAGACGGTCGATCGAAATTAGTTATGTTTGCTAGCCAAAACGTGTATAAGATATGTATATAAAATACCTAAAATACAAAAAAAATAAAAAATACATTTTGTGTGCTATTATTTTTGGTAGCGGCTAAAAATATATATTTCTATATAATTTTCCCCTATCATACTATTTTCAGTTCCTCTGTTTGTGCTCGTATGGGTAAAAAAATATAGGCAAGCCACGTCAGCACCATTATGACCCTCATCGACCATCATGTGCTATCAGTAAGGCCTCCGCGAAGAGTGGCCCCAAGGTAAAGCCGCTTTGAAGTGATGAAGGGTACGGTCGAAGAGTCGGCAAAGATAACAGTTGTGAAATCATCGTAGTTCAGGGTCGAGATCGAGTTGTCTTGAACAGAGTTGTAACGAGTAGTTCTAATATAGAACATAAAAGAAAATATTCTAGTGAATATTCTCTACATATGTACTATTAGGGTTCCTAGAAATATGTTGCCTATATATAGAAAAAGATACAATGATACGGGATAAGGGAAACATATGTTGACTTTATAGAAATTATCTAATCCTATTGCAAGCATACAAAAAATAACCTTTTTACTAAGGTTCTTATTCCACCGGATCCAAGAACAACCCAATTGTTCAAAGGCTTATCAATCATTCATCATTGTCACAAAGAATATCCACGTATCTCATCCCTTTTCAGGTGACTCACACGTGTAATTTCTACTTAAATGCGATTTATTGCTATTTAATGTCATATTCCATCTTTTTGGATCATTGAATATTGTTATCATTACTTATATTCATTGCCATCTAGAGAAAGTATACTTGTTGTTTTGTCTTGATACTGGTAGCTTTATCTTTTGGATATTATTTCTAACTAAGATTAACTCTTCTTCACATAAATTTAATTGGTTGACGAAAAATTTATAATTTTGATCAAACAGTGCTGCCAACATGGTCAAGCTTGTCACGACCCAGAATTCCCACTATCGAGATCGTGATGGAGCCTAACATTTCACTTGCTAGGCAAGCCAACGTTAGAACAATTTATATCTTTTAATAGTTGAAAAGCTAATATTAAGAAAGAACTAAAACAACTGAAATAATCTAAAGAATAAATGCAGAAGCTAAACCAGCCAAACGTCTATTACAAATCCCTGAACCTGGTGTCACGAGTACACGAGCTACTAGAGTAATACATACAAGGTTCTGGAAAAAAAACAAAGTTGTCTGAATGATAATACACAACTAAATAGAAAGGGGAAGGAGACTCCAGGAGCTGGGGTCGCTGAGCAGCCGTACCTCAAGTCTCTGTAACTATCCGATCCGAGCACGCTAATAACCGCCGTTGGGACCGACTCCAAAATTTTCACAAAAAGTGCAGAGTGTAGTATGAGTACAACCAACCCCATGTACTCTATAAATGTCGAGCCTAACCTCGAAAAAGTAGTGATGAGGCTAAGGCGGGTCACCTACAGTACAACTTATATGCAGTATATAATAATGACAGAAATAACAATACTGAACAGAATTAAACAATCAACTGAAAATAATAACCACAGCCTCAAGAATAAACTAGTGTCGTCAAGAATAACCAATCTTTAATAGTTCAAATAAAAATATCGAAAACTAACACAGCTCAAGAAAAGGGAACATATAGATTGTTGCGGTGCGCAACCCAATCCCACAATACTACACAAAATCCTCCCTTATTTCACCGTAATATCGTCAATAACAGAGATAATATATAAATATGTTGCGGCGCGTAACCCGATCCCACCTTATATCAGTATCATAAATTACCATTATTTTACCATATCAATAAACTCTTATTCCACCTGCTATAGCGTGCAACCCGATCCCACTGTAATGTACATATTCACCCTTATTTAACTATATCAATCCACCCTTATTACACGTGTTGCGGCGTGTAGCCCGATCCCACCATATCCGTACCAAATACTCAATGCGTAGTCAAATCAACAGTTCAAACCATGAAACCTTTACAATCAGTAAATACCAAATGAACCAAAAAGGGGAAACCTTGTACAATATAGAAATTTACACGAGTAAACTACACAGTGAGAACAATCTAGTAATTGACATTTACAAGGTGCAAGTAAGTCAATTTAAGAAAATAGCATAGAATCATGAAACTATGGAGCAACTAACATCAATAACAGGAGAAGATATTGATTAACAAGTAGCGGTTAAGCATGGAAAGCACTTAGAGAATATAACAGTTAAGACATGGAAAGAAATAATTAAGGAAAAATGAAAAACCAGGGAGAATAGATAATTCGGCAGCGCATAAGCACTCGTCACCACGCATATACGCCGCTCACATAAAATTCACATAGCACATAGTCTGACGGTTCCTAATTCCATCAAGCCAAGGTTAGACACAATACTTAACTCGCTCCAAAGACCACTCAAAGCTCAACCACATGTTTGCCTTTCAAACAAGCCTCCGAACCAATAATATCTAGCAAATTACCAACCAAACGATTCAAAATAAGCCTTAGGAATCACCCACGATTGCAAAAGATTCAATTTAGGTCATTACTGAAAAAGTTAACAAAAGTCAACCCCTATGCTCGCTTGGTCCAAACCCAAAATTTGGACCAAACCGCGATTACCGATTCAACCCCTAGCCTGGTTATGTAATTTATTTTGGAATCCGACCTCAATTTGAGGTCTAAATCCTAATTTCTCAAAAATCTCTAATTCTACCCAAACACCCAAATTTCTACCATGAAAATACTAGATTTTAGGTTAAAAACATGTGAAATGTAATGAATGATTGAAAGAAAATGGGTTAGAATCACTTACCAATGATTTGGAGAAGAAAAGGTCTTGGAAAATTCGCTCTTAGGGTTTTCTTGTTTTGGAAATTTGAAGAATGAGTGAAAACCCCATTTTTCTAACTATTTGATCAGTTTTAGGTATCACATTTGCGACCTGGGGTTCGCAAATGCGAACCTCGCAAATGCAAACAAGTCTTCGCAAATGTGAAGACTGACCTATGCCTGCTGCCTTCACAAATGTGAACCGGTGTTCGTAAATGCGGACTGTGAGGATCGCAAATGCTACCCAATACTTCGCAAATGCGAAGGTCCACCCCAGCACCACAACTCACAAATGCGATGGCCTATTCGCAAATGCGAAGTTTGCAGATCAACTGCAGCAGCTGCTATATTTTTTAAGTTCAAAACACTCTATAGCCTATCCAAAACTCACTCGAGCCATCGGGGCTCTAAACCAAACATGCACATAAGTCCTAAAATATCATACGAACTTGCTCGCACGATCAAATCGCTAAAATAACACCTAGAGCTACGAATTGAACACCAAATCAAATAAAATTTAATATATATATTCACAACCAAACGCCCGAATCACGTCAAACCAACTTCGTTGCTCACCAAATTTCACAGACAAGACATAAATATAAAATGAACCTGTACTAGGCTCCAAAACTAGAATATGGACCCGGTATCAACAAGACCAAATATCAGACAATTCTTAAAAATCATTAAACTTTCAATCTTTTAATTTTCATCAAAAATCTATATCTCGAGTTAGGGAGCTCGAAACTTAATTTCAGGTATACGCCCAGGCATCAAATTACGATACGGACCCACCGGGATGGTCAAAATACGGATCCAGGTCCGTTTGCCCAAAACATTGATCGAAGTCAACTCAAATAAAGTTTAAGGCAAAAATTCTTATTTTTATCAGTTTTTCACATATAAGCCTACAGGAGGAATACCGGACCATGCACGCAAATCGAGAAAGGCTAAAATAAGATATTTAACGCTTCAAAAAATAGAATTAGGGGTTAAAACATGAGATGACCTATCAGGTCATCAAATTCTCCACCTTTAAAACAATCGTTCATCCTCGAACGAACATAGAAAAGTACATGGGCTGGTGAAAAAATATGGATATCTACTCCGCATGTCCGACTCGGATTCCCTAGTAGCTGTCTCGACGGGCTGACCTCTCTACTACACTCGAACTGAAGGATAACTCTTTGATCTCAACTGGCGAACCTACCGGGATAGAATAGCCACCGGCTCCTCCTCATAAATCAAATCAAATCCTTGTTCTACTGGACAGAGTTAAAATGTAGCACGTGGGACGGATCATCGTGGTACTTTCGGAGCATGGACACATGAAATACTGACAAACTAGGCGAAAATGCGAGCTTGTAATCTACCTCACCCACTCTATGAAGAATCTCAAATGGTCTGATGTATCTAGATCTCAACTTGCCCTTCTTTTCAAACCTCATCACACCCTTCTTGGGTGATACCCAAAGCAACACTCTCTCTCCAACCATGAATGCAACATCACGAACCCTATGGTTGGAAAACTCTTCTGCCTAGACTGAGCTATGTGAAATCCCGAATGATCTTAACCTTATCCAAGGCATCTTGTACCAAATATGTACCCAATAACCGAGCCTTCCCTGGCTCAAACCACCCAATAGGCGATTGGCACCGCCTACCATATAATGACTCATAGGGAGCCATCTGAATGCTCGATTGGTAGTTGTTGTTGTAGGCAACTTTGCAAGTGGCAAGAACTAATCCCAAGAGTCTCCGAATTCTATAACACAAACGCGAAGCATATCCTCCAATATCTGAATAGTGTGCTCAGGCTGGCCGTCCGTCTGAGGATAAAATAATGTGCTTAACTCAACCTGCGTGCCCAACTCATGTTGTACTGCCCTCCAAAAATGTGAGGTGAACTGTGTACCTCGATCAAAAATGATAGACACGGGCACATCATGCGAGACGAATGATCTTGCAGATATAAATCTCTGCCAACCACTTTGAAGAATAGGTAACTGCCACATGATTGAAATGCACTAACTTGGTCAGCCTATCCACAATGACCCAAACTGAATCGAACTTCCTCTGAGTCCGTGAGAGTCCAACAATGAAATCCATAGTGATACGCTCCCACTTCCATTCAAAAATCTCTATCTTCTAAAGCAAACCACCAGGTCTCTGATGCTCATACTTTACTTGCTGGAAATTCAGACACCAAGCTACATATGAAACTATATCATTGTTGATCCTCCTCCACCAATAATGTTGTCGTAAGTACTGATACATCTTTATGGCACCCGGATGAATAGAATACCGAGAACTATGGGCCTCCTCTAGAATTAACTCACGAAGTCCATCCACATTAGGCACACAAACACGCCCATGCATAAGAATGCATCATCTCCGACCGTAACCTATTTTGCATCTCTGTGCCGCTCTATGTCCCTAAGGACGAGCAAATAAGGGTCATCATACTGCCACCGCCTGATGCGCTCAATCAATAAAGACCGAGTGTCTGAGCAAGCTAGAACACGACTGGGCTCAGAAATATCCAACCTCACAAACTGATTGGCCAAAGTATGAACATCTAATGCAAGCGGTCTTTCACCGACTGTAATGAATGCAAGGCTGCCCATACTCACTAACTTTCTACTCAAAGCATCGGCCATCATATTGGCCTTCCCGGGATGATGCAAGATGGTGATATCATAGTCTTTCAATAGCTCCAACCACCTCATCTGCCTCAAATTGAGCTCCTTTTACTTGAACAAATACTGCAAACTCCGATGATCCGTAAATACCTCACACTACACGCCGTAAAGATAGTGCCTCCAAATCTTTAGTGCATGAACAATGACTGCCAACTCTAAGTTATGAACATGGTAATTCTTCTTGTGAAACATTAGCTGCCTCGACGCATATGCAATAATCTTGCCACTCTGCATCAATACTGCACCAAGACCAATACGAGATGCATCACAATATACCGTATAAGATCCTGATCCTGTGGGCAACACCAACACTGGCGTCGTAGTCAAAGCAGTCTTGAGCTTCTAAAAGCTCGCCTCACACTTGTCTGACCATCTAAATGGGGCGCCCTTCTGGGTTAACCTGGTCAACGGGGCTGCTATAGATGAAAACCCCTCCACAAACCAACAATAGTATCCCGCCAAACCCAAGAAACTCCGGATCTTCGTAGCTGATGTGGGTCTAGGCTAATTCTGAACTGCCTCAATCTTCTTAGGATCCACTTGAATACCCTCTGCTGATACAACGTGCCCCAAGAAAGCGACCGAGCTCAACCAAAACTAGCATTTTCAAAACTTACTATATAACTAGCTATCTCTCAGAGTATGAAGAACGATCCGAAGGTGCTTCTTATGCTCCTCTCGACTGCTAGAGTGGATCAAAATATTATCAATAAACACAATCACAAAGGAATGCAGGTAAGGCTTGAACACCCGGTTTATCAAATCCATGAATGCTGCTGGGGCATTTGTCAACACAAATGGCTAGAAACTCATAATACCCATACCGAGTCTGAAAAGTTGTCTTAGGGACATCGGATGCCTTAATCCTCAACTAATGGTAGCTAGACCTCAAATCAATCTTCGAAAACACTGTCACCCTGAAGCTAATCAAATAAGTCATCAATCTTTGGCAACAGATACTTGTTCTTGATGGTGACTTTGTTCAACTACCAATAATCTATGCACATCCTCATCGATCCATCCTTCTTCTTCACAAACAACATCGCCGCACCCCAGGGCGAGACACTAGGTCTAATGAAGCCCTTATCAAGCAAATATTGCAATTGCTACTTCAATTCTTTTAACTCTGGCAGGGCCATACAATATGGCAGAATAGAAAGGGCTGAGTGCCCGAAGCCAAGTCAATACAGAAGTCGATATCTCTATCAGGTGGCATCCCCGGCAGGTCTGCAAGAAACACCTCTGGAAACTCACGAACAACTAGCATTGAATCCATGGAAGGAACATCCGCACTAGAATAGGGGACATAAGTCAAATAAGCTAGACACCCATTCTCGACCATATGTTAGGCATTCACATAGGAGATAATCTTGCTGGTAGAATGGCCAGGAGTCCCTCTCAACTCTAATTGAGGCAACCCCAGCAAGGCTAAGGTCACTGTCTTGGTGTGACAATCCAATATAGCATGATAAGGTAATAACCATTCCATACCCAAAATCACATCAAAATCAACCATATCGAGAAGTAGAATATCTACTCTAGTATCAAGACCCCAATGATAACCACACACGAACGATAGACCCGATATACAACAATAAAATTTTCCACATGTGTGGACACACACAGAGGATCACTCAAAGAATCACGAGGCATAACCAGATATGAAGCAAAATAGGATGACGCTTAGGAATAAGTAAAGCCTGGATCAAATAGAACTGAAGTATCTGTATGGCAAACTGAAACAAGACCTATGATAGCATTGTCAGATGACTCAACCTCTAGCCTGGATAGGAAAGCATAACATCGGGGCTGGGCCCCATCACTCTTAACTACATCTCTAGGATGGCCTCCTGTAGGATGGCCTCCACCTCTAGCACCCTGACCTCCATCTCTAAAGGCCTGATTGCTACCTCTAGCGACCTGACCTCTACCTCTGGCTGCCTGACCCTTACTTCTATCTGGTTGAGCAGGTAGTGATGCGACCGATGCTGGAATCATGGCACAAGAACTCTGTTGTGGCATACCGCCCAATAATCTCGGACAGGTCCCCTAATATGCCCAAAACCACCATACTCAAAACATCCACCTTGTGATGTGGCTACTGAAACTAAGACTAGCTCAAATGGGCTGGATGACCACGGTAGTAACTCTGAATAGGAGGTGCACTGATAAGAGCTGGCAGTGCGCTGTAGGCTAGCTTCCTATAATGAGGCACATAAGAACCACGACTCCCTGAAGCACTGTAGAATGCCTGAAGCGCTGATTGATATAGCCTGGGAGGATGACCCCTACTTCTGGATGAGGTACCACTAAAACCACCGGAATGACGAGGCCTCTTATCTGACTCTTGCCTTCTCTACTATGAAAGAACATCCTCGATCTGCTTGGTGGCATTGGCAGCCGTTTGAAAAGAAATATCACTCCCGGTCTCCTTGGCCATCTACAATTTGATAGGATGAGTGAGTCTCTCAATAAACCTCCTCACCCTCTCTCTCTCTCGATAGGAAGTATAAGAATAGAATAGCGGGCCAGATCTACGAATAGGGTCTCGTACTGAGTGACAAACATGCTATCCTGACTTGGTAAAGATGCTCAAGCTACCTACAATAACTCTCTCTCTGAATGATCGGAAGGAACTTCTCAAGAAATAGCTAAGAGAACTGGTCCCAAGTAAGAGCAGGCGACCTAGCTGGTCTGGTCAACACATAATCCCTCCACCATTTCTTGGCGGAACCCGACATCTGAAATGCAGCAAAATCAACCCCATGGGTCTCCACTTTACCCATGTTCCGTAGCACCTCATGACAACTGTCAAGATAATCCTGGGGTCCTCTACAGAAACACCACTGAAGTGAACTGGAAAGAGCTTGGTAAATCCAGTCTCCATAAAGCCTCAAAAGACATAGTCGGTCTATCACCGACATATGCCACAACAACCGGTTAAACTATCCCAACTGGTTGAGATGCTGGAGTCTAATACTAGGGAGCCATCTACTCTAGAGTGTGAGTAGCAAAAGTCTGTGCTCCCCTCCCCCCCAGCCTGAGAGACGGCTGGTGCCACAAAAAATTTACTGGCCTAAGCCACACTCTCCATGAGGCCCACCAAACAGACCAAAGCGTCCTGAAGCACTAGGGTGGCGATGAACCCCTCCGGGACCTGAGCTGGTCCGACAAACACAGCCTGGGCTAGAACCTCCTCGTCAAACTCCTCCTGAGGCTCCATTGTTGGTGTTGCTGCTCGAGCCTTGGGCTGAGCTCTGCCCCTACCTCGGCCTCTGGCACGGCCTCGGCCTCGGCCTCGACCTCTGCCCATCGTAGTAGCTACTACTAGGGGATCCAACTGCTGTACAACTAAAGATGGGGTGCATGTTCTCTCCATCTGCTAGAGAATAAAATAGAATGGTTCAATCGCCAATGATAGGATAAAATCGTACCACAGAGAAGAATATAAGTGAAATTTTTCCTAACTCCATAGCCTCTGGAAGATAAGTGCAGAGGTCTTCGTACCGATCCTCCAGACTCTACTAAGTTTGCTCGTGACTCGTGATACCTATGTAACCGAGTGATCTGATACCAACTTATCATGACCAGAAATTTTCGACGTCAGGACCGTGATGGAGCCTAACATTTCACTTGCTAGGCAAGGCAATGTTGAATTTTTTTATCTCTTTTAACAGTTTAAAAGCTAATATTAAGAAAGAATTAAAATAATCTAAAGTATAAATGTGGAAGATAAACCATCCAAACGTCTATTACAAATCCCTGAACTTGGTGTCACGAGTGCACGAGCTACTAAGGTAATACATACAAGGGTCTGGAATAAATACAAAGTTGTCTGAATGATAATACACAGCTAAATAGAAAGGGGAAGGGGACTCTGGGAGCTACGGGCACTGAGCAGCCGTACCTCAAGTCTCTGTAACTGTCCGATTCGAGCACGCTAATAACCACCGCTGGGACCGACTCCAAAAGCTGCACTAGAAGTACATATTGTAGTATGAGTACAATCAACCCCATGTACTCTGTAAGTGCCGAGCCAAACCTCGACGAAGTAGTACGAGTCTAAGGCAGGTCACCTACATTACAATCTGTACGCAATATATAATAATGACAGAAATAGGAATACTGAACAGAATTAAACAATCAACTGAAAATAATAACCACAGTCTCAAGAATAAACTAATGTAGTCAAGAATAACCAATCTTTAATAGTTCAAATAAAAATACTGGAAACCAACACAGCTCAAGAAAAGGGAACATATAGGTTGTTGCACGAGCAACCTGGTCCTACCAAACAATACAAAATCCTCCCTTATTTTACCGTAATAACATCAATAACATATGTAATATATATAAATATGTTGCGGCGCGCTACCCGATCCCACCATATATCAATATCGTATCATAAATCACCCTTATTTTACCATAACAATCAACTCTTATTCCACCTGTTGCGACGTGCAACCCGATCCCACCCTATAGTACATATTCACCCTTGTTACACCATATCAATCCACCCTTATTACACTTATTGCGGCATGCACCCCGATCCACCATATCAGTAGCAAATACTCAATGCCCAGTCAAATCAATAGTTCAAACCACGAAACCTTTACGACCAACAAATATCAAATTGAACCAAAAGGGGGAACCTTGCACAAAATAAAAATCTACACGAGTAATACTACACATCGAGACCAATACAGTAATTGATAATTAGAAGGTGCAAGTAAGTCAATTTAAGTAAATAGCAGAGAATCATGAAACTATGTAAGAGCTAACATCATTAACAGGAGAAGATATTGATTAACAAGTAGCAGTTAAGCATGGAAAATACTTAGAGCATATAATAGTTAAGACAAAGAAAGAAATAATTAAGGAAAAGCAAAAAAACTAGGGAGAACAGATAATTCAGCGGCATATAAGCACTCGCCACCTCACATATACGCCGCTCACATGAAATTCACCTAGCACATAGTCCGAGGGTTCCTAATTCCCTCGAGTCAAGGTTAGACACAACACTTACCACTCAAAGATCAACCACATGTGTGCCTTTCAAACAAGCCTCTGAACTAATAATATCAAGCAAATTACCAACCCAATGATTCAAAATATGCCTTAGGAATCACCTACGATTGCAAAAGATTCAATTTAGCTCATTATAGAAAAAGCCAACAAAAGTCAACTCTCGGGCCCGCTTGGTCCAAACTCAAAATTCGGACCAAAACCTGATTACCCATTCACCCCCGAGCCCGGTTATGTAATTTATTTTACAATTCGACCTCAATTTGAAGTCTAAATCCTAATTTCTCAAAAATCTCTAATTCTACCCAAGCCCCTAAATATCTACCACGAAAACACTAGATTTTAGGTAAAAACCTTGTGAAATGTAATGAAAGATTGAAAGAAAATTGTGACGACCCAACTCGTCGTCTCATGAGTTACCGCTCCATTTCTCCCATTTTCTGCTTCTTTATGCTTCATTATCAGTGTCTTGTGTGATCGAGTTGGTTTAGATTGATTTTAGAAGGAAATGGGACACTTAGTCTCTTTAAGGAAGGCTTAGTTTGGAAAAGTCAATTAGATGTTGACTTATGTGTTAGAGGGATCGGATATGAATTCTGATGATTCGGTTAGCTTCGGGGGATGATTTGTAACTTAGGAGTGTGATCGGAAGTGATTTTGGAGGTCCGGTGTAGAATTAGGCTTGAATTGGCGAAGTTAGTATTTTGGCGAATTCCGGTTGATAGGTGAGATTTTGATCCGAGGGTTGGAATGGGATTTCTATAGTTGTTGTAGCTTTGTTATGTGATTTGGGATGTGTGTGCAAAATTTCAGGTTATTCGGAGGTAATTTGGTTGGGTTTTTTATCGAATGCGTGTTTCGGAAGTTTTGAAAGAACTTAGGCTTGAATTCGATGTAATTTGATGGTTTTTGTGTTGTTTGAAGTGTTTTGATGATTGAAAAAAGTTTGAATGAGGTTTTAGGAGGTTTTAGTGCTTTTGGTTGAGGTCCCGGGGGCCTCGGGGTGATTTCAGATGGCTAACGAGAAGATTTTTAAACTTGGGCAATTTCAGGTTTTGCTGTTGCTGGGGACCACAGGTGCGGTGTTGCAGATGTGGGGTGGAAGTCGCAGAAGTGAAAAGGCAAGGAAAATGCTGGGACCGCTGATGCGGATAGGGAACCGCACCTGCGGAGCTGCGGATGCGGCTATAGGACCGCAGATGCGGTCAGGCTGGACTTAAGGAATTTCACAGATACGGTAGGTGGCCTGCACCTGCAGAGTCGCAGATGCGGTTAGGAGGCCGCAGAAGCGGTTTGGAGCCTTTAGTGAATTTCCGCATAAGCAGATGGATGAACTGCAGAAGTGGATTTTTGGGACCGCAAATGCGGAAAGGTGTGGGCAGACCTTATTTGATATTTCATTTCGCAACTTTGGGTTATTTCACCATTTTTGCCTTCGACCTTGGAGCTTTTTGGGCGATTCTGAAGAGGGAAATCAAAGGACTTCATTGAGGTAAGGATTTTTTAACCAAAAACACAACCCTAAGGTGTTATTACATGAATTAAGACTGAAAAACTAAGAAATCAAGGATTTAAAATGGAGGTTAGGGCTTGAACTTAAGAGAGTTAAGAATAGGGATTTGAGGGGTCAATTGAACTCCGATTCTTGTGATTTTGATATGTATGGACTCGTGGCGAGATAAGGAATCCGTCAATGTGAAAATTTCTGAGTTTCGAGAAGTGGGCCCGGGGCTCGGGTTTTGTAAATTTTGGGATTTTTGATGTTTTTCGATTATTTTCAATTGGATTTTGTTCTCTTATCCTATTGTGACGTATTTGTTGTGGTTTTGGTCAGATTCGACGTGCGAAGAGGCCAATTTGAGAGGCAAGGGCATAGAGAGCTATAGTTTTGGCCGGCTTGAGGTGAGTAATGATTATAAATGATGTCCTGAGAGTTTGAAACCTCGGATTTCACAACGTAGTGCTATATTGAGGTGAAATACGCGCTTAATGACGAGCGCGGGGTTATTTACTATTGGGGATTGTAACTTGGTCCGTCCCAATTAATGTTTTTACCGCGTATTTGACTAAGACTTGTTTGTTATCATCATGATTTGGGCTTATTGCCATATTTGGGCTTCATGTCTACTACTTGAATCCTTTGTGGACTTTTATCACTGCTTCCTCACTATTTTGATATAATTACTTGAACTCAGTCCAATTGATTACTACTGTTTTACAAACTCAGCCACTTTTAATTGAATTTGAGACTTAAATGACATTTCCAATGTTATTTGGGCTGAGCACTACTGTTTTACTGATGCCCGAGGGGCTTGTGATAATTTCTGGACTGAGTGAGGCCGAGGGCCGTATGTGAGGATATGCTGAGTGATTGTGAGATATTTTATATGCCACGAGGTGGCTTGAGTGATGGGAGGCCGAGTGATGTGAGGTCGAGTGTCGAGTGATGATGCCACGAGGTGGCTTGATATAGCGCTTGGGCCGTAAGGGGCCCCTCCGGAGTCTGCACACCCACAATGAGCGCAGGTACCCATATGATCTGAGAGTGAGCCCAAGGGGTTGATACTATGCTGAGTGACTAAGAGTGAGCCTGAGGGGCTGATACTATGATGAGTGACTGAGAGTGAACCCGAGGGATTGATACTATGCTGAGTGACTGATACTGAGCCCGAGGGGCTGATACTGTTCTGAGCGATTGATACTGGGCCCGAGGGGCAGATTTCTACTTACTATTTTCCTGTTGTTTTACCTGATTTACCTTTTTTTTTTTAAAGGAGATTTCATTTGTTTCTTCACGGTTTTACTGCTTTAAGTGATTTACTACCAGATATAGAATTGCTTTGTGCCTTTACGTGTTTTCATTCTTTCATTCATTATTTATAATTATTACTCACTGGGTCAGAGTACTTACATTACTCCCTACACTGTATGTGCAGATTCAGGCATAGCAGATTCCGCTCCTGAGCGCTGATCTTTCCAGACCAGGCAGGGATTTGGAGTTACGAGGTAGCTGTTGACGTCCGCAGCCCCGTGTCTCCCCTATCCTTTATCATTTATGTCTTCTTCAGACTATTGTGTCGGACTTCATACTTTGTAGACTCATAGCAAATTCTGTAGTAGCTCATGAATTGTGACACCCTAATTTGGGCTGTGTCGGGATGGTTTTCCTTTGTTATTATCGTCATTTTCCGCAATTATGGCTATCTTAATCATGTTCTAGATTTGCTTATGTTAATTAATTGTTAAAAGAGGTATATTGTTTTGTTTGGCTGGCCTTGTCTTCATGAAAGGCGTCATCACGACCGGGTTCGGGAATTGGATCGTGACAAAAATGGGTTAGAATCACTTACCAATGATTTGGAGAAGAAAGGGGCTTGAAAAAATCGCCCCTGAGGTTTTCTTTTTTTGATAATTTGAAGAATGAGAGAAAATCCCGTTTTTCTAACTATTTGATCAATTGCAGGTATCGCATTTGCGACCTGGGGTTTGCAAATGCGAACAAGTCTTCGCAAATGCGAAGACTTACCTATGTTGCCTTCTCAAATGCGAACCAGTGTTCGCAAATGCAGACTGTGAGGATCGCAAATGCGACAATACTTCACAAATGTGAATGTCCACCCCCAGCCCCACTGCTCTCTAATGCGATGCTCGCATTTGCGAGCCAAACCTCGCAAATGCGAAGCCTGTAGATCAGTTGCAGCAGTAGCTATATTTTCTAAGTTCAAAAAACTTTGTTGCCTATCTGAAACTCACCCGAGCCCTCAAGGCTCCAAACCAAACATGCACACAAGTCCCGAAACATCATACGAACTTGCTCGCGCGATCAAAACGCCAAAATAACACCTAGAACTATGAATTGAACAGCAAATGAAATAAAATTTTCAAGAAAACTTCAAAACTTTTATTTTCACAACCAAATGTCCGAATCACGTCAAATCAACTCCGTTTCTCACCAAATTTTATAGACAAGTCATAAATATAATAATGAACATGTACCCAACCTCAGAACCAGATTAAGGATCCGGTATCAACAAGACCAAATATCTGTCAATTATTAAAAATCATTAAACTTTTAATTTTCATCAAAAATCTATATCTCGAGTTAGGGACCTCGGAATTTGATTTCGGGAATAAGCCCAAGTCCCAAATTACGATACAACCGGTATTGTCAAAATATGAATCCGGGTCTGTTTGCTCAAAACGCTGACCGAAGTCAACTCAAATAAAGTTTTAAGATAAAATTCTTATTTTTATCAGTTTTTAACATATAAGCCTTCCGGAAGAATACCCGGACCGCACACGTAAATCGAAAAAGGCTAAAATAAGATTTTTAAAGATTTGGAGCATAGAATTGGGTTTTAAAACATGAGATGATCTATCGGGTCATCACAGAGCTTATCCAATGATTTAAGTTATATATATGCATGCGTTGTCGGTGTAATTTGTTTATAGCAAGTTGTTGGTCACCATTTTTATCACGTTACTATTAATATTTATTGTATAAATTTATCTATAATTACTTTTAAATTAATCTAACTGTGCAGATAATTTTTACATCTTGGTGTATAGAAGTGAAACTCATTTTGCATCCCCATGAATCCATCTATTGATGCAATAAATAGGAATGGTGTTTGGATTGAAGATTTTTCCAGGGGAAGCATCTTCGGATTCTCCAATTGCATAGTCCTGTGCAAGTTGAAATTTACACACAAGGAAGATATGCAAGTATTGGAGATATACAATATCCGCACATTGTATATAAGAGAGTCCGGAACCTAAATATTATATTTTTGGACTCAAAATATATTAATAGGTGTAAACAAAATTACATATCTATGTATAGCGTTCAAATACAAGACGCTATATCTTAACGGTAACTTTTTTCGTTAAGGTATAGCGTCTTCTATTTATACGCTATACTGACAGGCGATTTGTCTGCCACATATAGCGTATGAAATGAGAACGCTATACGTATAGCGTCCAAAAAAAATGCTATACCTTAAATTAAATACCCCCTTCATCTTCTTCCCCGACCATTCCCCTTTCCCCCATTTTTTTTTATCTTTCTGCTTCTTGTATCCCCCCCCCCTCCCCCACCCCTATGCCCGTGATTTTAGAAAAAACGTGGGCCCTTCCTGTCACACAAAAAATGAAGAACGTAGATCCCACATCGTATTGGAGCATTGTATTATTGTGATTTAACTGCATCGTCTTCAAATTTTCACACAAAACACTCACTACATCGAGGTATTTCGATTTATTTTATGTCGAAACTTGTATAATAATATATATTAGTTGATTGAATGTGTTTCCATGTCGTTTTTTATTTTATTTGTGAAACTAGTATGTTATATTTATCCGGACTTAGATTAATGTGTTCTAAAATAAATGTAAAATTGAGATTTCATTGTTTATCGTAGTATCCGAAATTAGATATTAGTGTTTTCATGTCGTTTTGTGTATTATTTGAGAAACTAGTATGTTATACTCCCTCCGTTTCAATTTATGTGAACCTATTTCTTTTTTGGTCCGTGCCAAAAAGAATGACTCCTTTACTTATGTGGAAATAATTTACCTCTATGCAATGATTTATAGCCACAGAAAATATATGTGCCTCAGTTTACACCACAAGTTCTAAAGTCTTCTCTTTTTTCTTAAACTCCATGCCCAGTCAAATGGGTTCACATAAATTGAAACGGAGGGAGTATATATTTTTGTGAATTTTATGTGATTAAAATGTATTTGTTGTTTACATTTAGTTTAATTATTAGCGTAGTAAACCATATAGTATTTTATCGTAGAATCCCTGTAGTTTAAGTATTTCTTATACTGGTAGATGAAGATTGTAACGACCCGACCGGTCATTTTGAGCTTTTGCACTTTGATCGTCGGTTCTTGGGCATGACTTGCCCCGTGTAATGTATTATGACTGATGTAGACCGTTAGTTTTGGGTTTTCAGGAAAATCGGAATGAATTTGAAAGAAGAATCTCAGTTGAAAGCGTTGAATTTGAAATGTTTGACCAAGATTTAACTTATTTGTATTCGAGCTCGGATCGGAGTTTTTATGATTTGGTTAACTTCGTCGGGTGATTTATAACTTAGGAGCGTGATCGGAATTGGTTTTGGAGGTCCGGTGTAGAAATTAGCTTGTTTTGGCGAAGTTAGTATTTTTGGCGATTTTTGGTTGGTAAGTGAGATTTTGATCCGAGGTCGGAATGGAATTCCGAGAGCTGTTGTAGCTTCGTTATGTTATTTTTGATGTGTGTGCAAAATTTCAGGTCATTCGGACGTCGTTTGTTCGGGTTTTTGATCAAATGTGTATTTCGGAAGTTTTGGAAAAAAATTAGACTTGAATTCGATGTGAATTGATAGTTTTGTTGTTGTTTGAGGTGTTTTGGTGATTGGAACAAGTTTGAATGAGGTCTTAGGACGTGTTGGTGCTTTGGTTGACGTCCTGGGGGCCTCGGGTGAGTTTCGGGTGGTCAATCAGACCATTTTTGGTGTTTGAGAGATTGTAGATTTTCAGTTCTGGTGTTGTAGGTATTTTGGCCTTCGCGTTCGCAAAGGGCTGAGTTCTGTGAGCTACGCGTTCAAGAGGGTCCATGCCGTGTTAGCGAAGGGTTGCGAGAGGCAGCATCGCATTCGCGAGTGTTTATACGCGATCGCGTATGAGAGATTGGATCTGATGGCCAGTTAGTCATCGCGTTCGCGATGGAAGTGGCGTGTTTGCGAAGGTCAAGGCTATGGAAGCATCGCGTTCGCGACGGGCGTATCGCATTCGCGTAAGGTAAAAGTTGGTCAATGTAATTTTGTGCTACGCGTTCGCGAGAGTTGGACCGCGTTCGCGAAGAAGAAAATCCAGTAGTTGGGCAGAATGTTTTAAAGTCATCTTGTTCGCGATTTTGCGTCTATTTTCACCCATGGCTGCCCGTTTTTGGAGATTTTTGGAGGAAATGAAAGAGGGATTCAAGAGGAACCGACTTGAGGTAAGAATCTTGGTCTCAATACTCATTTTTATTGTTAAATCCACCTAGAAATTCATGGGAATTTAGCTAAAAAAATGGAAGAGCTAGGGCTTGACTTTTGAGATTTTTAAATTGGAATTTAAAGGGCCATTTGAGGTCAGATTTGAGAGTTTTTGATATGTATAGACTTGTGGCGAGATGAGGAATCCGTTGATGTGAAAATTTCTAAGTTTCGAGTCGTGGGCTTGGGGCTCAGGTTTTGGTAATTTCGGGATTTGTGCCCGTTATTGATTGTTTTCGATTGGGTTTTGTTACCTTAGCATAGTGTGACGTATTCGTTGTGGTTTTAGTTAGATTCGACGCGCGTGAAGGACAATTTGAGGGGCAAAAGCATCGCGAGCTAGAGATTTTGTCGGTTCGAGGTGAGTAATGATTGTAAATGATATCCTGAGGGTTTGAAACCCCGGATTGCACATCGTAGTGCTATATTGAGGTGAGACACGCGTTGGATGATGTGCGTGTGGTATTTTACTACTGGGGATTGTGACTTGGTCCATCCCGATTGATGATTTTACCACGTATTTGATTGAAACTTAATTGTTATTATCATGATTTGGGCTGATTGCCATATTTGGGCTTCGTGCCAACTATTTGAATCCTTCGGGGGGTTTTTTATCACTGTTTTGGACTTATTATTTGAACTCAGTCCTGTTGATATCCATTGTTTTACAAACTTAGCCACTTTTACTCAGATTTGAAACATAAATGATATTTCTAAATGATATTTTGGGCTGAAAACTACTATTTTACAAATGCCCGAGGGGCTTGTGATGATTTTCGGACTGAGTGAGGTTGAGGGCCATATGTGAGGATATGCTGAGTGATATGAGGTCGAGGGCCTAAGATACATTTATATGCCACGAGGTGGCTTGAGTGATGTGAGGCCGAGTGCCGAGTGATGGGAGGCCGAGTGCTGAGTGATGTGAGGCCGAGTGATGATGCCACGAGGTGGCTTGATATAGCGCTTGGGCCGTAAGGGGCCCCTCCGGAGTCTGCACACACACAGTGAGCGCGGGTACCCATTGTTCTGAGTTATTGATACTATTCTGAGCGTGAGCCCGAGGGGCTGATATGAGTGATTGGGTGGTAGCCCGAGGGGCTGATACGAGTGATTGTGAGGTAGCTCGAGGGTCTGGTACTGTTCTGAGATATTGCCCTAGGGGCGAACCTTTACGTGCTCATTTTGCATACTTACTTGTCTTTCACTTGTTATACGGTGGTAATTGTGCCCGAGGGGCGGATTTTCTGTGCGTACTACACTAATTATTTTGAAATTATTTCGCAACTGTTGAAAAGACCATTTTCAAAAGAGGTTTAAACTGAGCTAAGAGATTTCTAAAGATTTCACCGTTTTCACTATTTTCTCAAAGGATTGTACACTGCTTCTATACAGCATGTTGGTTGCTTTACGTGATTTCTTACTGCTCATTTATTATTTTCCTTTATTACTCACTGAGTTGGAGTACTCACTTTACTCCTTGCACCTTGTGTGCAGATGCAGGTATTTATTCACCCGATAGTAGGTATTGGCTGTGTAGAGGCAGTGTTGTAGGAGTTTAGCAAGGTGACTGCCAGCGTTCGTAGCACGGTTTTCTCTCTCTATTGTTCATAATTCCTGTTCGGTGTATTTTTAGACTTTGTAGATGTAATTACACTCTTATAGATGTACGTGACTTGTGACTCCCCGGTTTGGGCTGTGTTTGGGTTGTACTTTCGCTAAGTAATGTTATTGAATCATCTTTAAAATTGTTTATTCATGTTGATCCATTTTTGAAAAAGGCAATTTGGGTTGGTTGGCTGGCCTTGTCTTCACGAGAGGCTCCATCACGACTGGAGCGGGGTTTGGGTCGTGACAAGTTGGTATGAGAGCCTAGGTTACATAGGTCTCACGATTCATGAGCAGGTTTTGTAGAGTATCGCGGATCGATACGGAGACGTCTGTATTTATCCTCGAGAGGCTGCAGAACCTTTAGGAAAACTTCGCATTCTTGAATTCTTATTGTGCGTCCTTGATTCAGCTTGAAAAGTAACTCTTGAAATTCCTTCCACGCGTTCGTATGCGCGCATGAGCGCTCAGTATCAGATGTGCCTTGATGGCTTGTGATTCCCTGATCGAGGGTCGAGATGTGATCTCTGTGAGTTTGATGTTGGGCTAGTCTGGAGGACTTGAGGCCGGATCTTTGCCTATGGCTTGAGCATTGAGGTGCTGATTGTGTGAGTAAGTGTTTTGAACTTATATGTTCGGTATTGTCCCTATTAGTGGAAGTGACGGTTGAATAGCCATGTGATGAGTATGTTAGTACTGGTAGATGTATCTATGTAATTTGGAAGTGACGAGAAAGGTCTACTGGATGATAGATGAACTAGTAAATGTGTGAATTCCATTATGATTGGATGTGTAGCCCCGAGTTATGGGCGCGTGAAGAATCTTTTCAAGTCTCCTAGTTGGGAGCGAAGTAAATTGCATGTTGCGGTATGAGTTCAGACTTAGGAAGATTAAGTGACTATGTAACGTGTATGACAGTGGAAGTTATACAGAAATGTTATATTGAGGCAAAGCAGATAGGTTATCTCCTACTGAGTGTTCTAAGTGGTGTGATCCTTATGTGTATGTTGGAAGATCTCATGTGTAATTGAAGGGTACGTGTTGAAATTTGAAATTTCGGGTCGTCGCTTAATAGAGTGGGCTTAACTATTGCGGGGATGAATACGAGATTTGCAGAAGAATTACAGTACTGGATGATCTGTGTTTTCACAAACTTATAAATGATTTGAGTTTAATCTCACTATGGTATTGTGGCATCAATAAAGTAAAAGTTTTATGAGTTATTGAGTGTATTTTGATCTATGGCTCTGAGCCAAGTGGGGGAGTCTGTTGATTAGTTGATTGCACGGTTATGTGCTATGTTGGTTCCATTCTAAGGCATGCGAGTGAATCAGTTATGACTTGCGGAAATTGAGACCGAGAATGGCTTGAGTAAAGGAAGATTTCGACACAGGTTATATTATGCTTCATGGGGAAAGAGAGTCATGGGATGTCTTGAGTTGTCGTTGGTAAAGGATGCTCGGTGCATAGAGAAGGAGGTTGCTGGGTTGCATTGGGATGAGGATTTCATTCTGCGATGTTGGAGTGCCAATGAGGTATGGGTAGTTTTGTTCGTTGGGTCAGGTAAATTGCAGCTTGAATAAGAGTAAATAACTTGCGAGAATAGTTCTAATGCGTCCAAGAGTCGGTATACATCAATTGAGTGCTCTAAAGTTGCATATGTGGTTAGAAACTGTTGTTTTCATTGGAAGATCTCAAGACTTGTGGTATTTCTATGTTAATTATGGGATTCTATGTATCAGTATCAGGAAAGTAAAGGAAACAGAGTTAGATTCGCAGGAAGTCCTTAAGAGTAAGGTGTTCTGGAATGTGGTGTTTCTGGGAATATTTGAGAGAATATTCAGTGGTTTATGGGTTTCAGACAATGTGGTTTTATGCTTGGGTCTCGTGTGGTAAGCCTGGGTTGAGGAATTGTGGTGCTACGGCAATAGGGAATATCAAGATGAAAATGAATCAGAAGAAAATTTAGATAGATGGAGTAGCTGGATAGTATACCGAATCGGTATGGTAAGGATATGATTAATTCTTTGTATGTGTTCGAGGTAATGAGTTCGTACAGGTATTTCGCGGCAATGCTCATGGGTTTTGACGGCTTTCTTAGCTTGGTCTAGTTAGAAGGATTCAGTCATGGCAGTTTTGTTTGTGTAAATGGAATTGGGAGAGTTCTTGTTGACTTCTACCGTGGTTGGAGAGGTGCATTTTCTACGAATATGAGAGGCATGGGATGTGTAATGATTTTTCTTCTAGATGGGATCAATGGAAGTTCTTGGCTAGATAAGTTGCAGTTCAGTTCTGAAAGGGGGTTCATAAAACTTTTAAGCAGCAGGTAGCCTCAGATGGTTAAGGGAATGATATTTCTAATTAGAAGTGATTTGATGGCGGTATATGGTCAGGAAAAGGGTAATGTGATTAAGTTGATGGTACTTCAGTAGTATTGCGGTACTTTCTTATTAGATAGACTGGTGATATTTGGATTTGCTTGGTAGCAAAAGAAAATTATTGAGTATCTATCGTGGAATGATGGGGTATTTAAGATGTGATATGCTTTCGGATGGCAGATTGGGATCAGGTACGATGGTTCGTGTGCTATATAGAGTTGGAGACTAGGAGTTCTCATGTGCAGGCGATGTTATGGTTGTGGATGGTGTGTATCGGCACCGTTTAGCGGCTATCGAGATTTGGAGGCTCGAGTGGATCTTTCTTTGCGGATATGTTACATTTTGGATGTGATGTTAGAGTTTAGATTGGTTGTCTCAGTGTTGGGTTATTCTGGACTATTACGCCATGGGCTATGCCGGAAATGCCACGGGATGAGTGGCGAAGTGCGTCGGATTATGTTCTAGCAGAGTGTTTTATGTTTAAAAGAACCAGCGGTCGGTTGGGAAGGATTGCCTTTCTTATTTGGGTTCTTGCGATGGGTGGCAGTGATGAGGCTCCTCAAATTGATTCAGTTTTGGTGGTGATGGACTTTTCGAATGTGTTTCCTGTGGCCGGGCATGTCGCTGGGCAGAGTTGTCGATTTCGGTATGGATTTGGTGCCGGGCATCGTATCGTATGGCACCGGCATGAGTTATAGTAGTGGGAAGGAACATCTTCAGGTTTCCTTGGTAAGAAGTTAGTTGGCAGGCCAATGTGGATGTGTGTTCTAGCTCGAGTCATCTTGGTTGGCCGAATTGTATTGTCGAGGGATTGGTTAATTCGACCGTTATTGAGCTTATCAGTGATCTGGGGAGATATATGAGTTATTTTCTGTGTTGTGAGAAGTTATGATTTGGTGGTTATGGGCACATATGGTGCAGTTCTATTGGGGTTCATAGTGGAAGTCGAGCGGGAAGAGTAATTGGGTGTTGCTCGATGTATGGCGCATTGGTTGTGTCCTCTCAGGGTTGTGTGGTGTATGTTATTTGCTTCACCGTGGGTATGATGATTTGCTTTGGTTCTAGATATCAAATTGTGCGTGGTTGTCAATTTCGAGCATAGTGACTTGAGGTGTCTCATGTGGAGTAGTGTTTGGATAGGATCGCGCATTGCGGTGAAGCTATGTGGAGATATGACCTTGCGGGTTAGATTCACGTGTTATATTTTATGATGTGAGATGGGTTCTCAGCCTTTTGTTGTGGTGGTAATGGTGAGCTGGAGGTACAGCTCTTTCATTTGAGTCATTTCCATTATTTGAGTATGTTCGGACTGTTGCTTATTGGTGCGCGTATTATGCAAGTTGTGGCTTAGGCCTATATTGATGTGTCATTTCACCATAGTGGTATGCTGGATTAGAGGAGATCGTTGGGATCATTAATGAAAACGAACGGATTCGATTTCAGCATGTTGGCAGGTTAACATTGAGGTTCAGCTCGGAAATTGCTATGGTAATTGTCAGAGGAGAAATGGCTTCATGAATGGTTGATCTGAGAAATGGTTATGATTTATTGCGTGTTTCATTTATCGTTGGCAGTAGATGAAAGTGGTGGAATGAGATTTAGTTGATAAGAGGTTTTCTATCGGTATTGGGTTGTTGTGGGCAGCTGCTGTGAATAGAAGTTATGGCTGCGAGTGTTAGAGTTATATGGTTTATCACGTAATGGCACCGAGGTTGCAGGTATGGATTATTACAGCTGATTCGGGCTTATTCAGAGTATAGATGCGAGGTTTTGATCATGTGGATGATTTCGGTAGCGAAAATGTGGTTCTATGGTTTATGAACTAGGATGGATTGTGAAATTTCAGTTATATTGTGCTATCGGACCTATATGAGATAGGGTGACGTGGGATCACCCCCGGGCATATGCATGGTAAAGTTATTCAGCTATTGGTTACTAGAACAACTCTGGGAACGTTCGAGGACGAACGTGTGTTTAAGTGGGTGAGGATGTAACGACCCGACCGGTTGTTTTGAGCTTTCGCACTTTGATCGCCGGTTCTCAGGCATGGCTTGCCCCGTGTAATGTATTATGACTGATGTAGACCGTTGGTTTTGGGTTTTCAGGAAAATCGGAATGAATTTGAAAGAAGAGTCTTAGTTAAAAGCTTTGAATTTGAAATGTTTGACCAAGAGTTGACTTATTTGTATTCGAGCTCGGATCGGAGTTTTTATGATTTAGTTAGCTTCGTCGGGTGATTTATGACATAGGAGCGTGATCGGAATTGGTTTGGGAGGTCCGGTGTAGAAATTAGCTTGTTTTGGCGAAGTTAGTATTTTGGCAATTTTCGGTTGTTAGGTGAGATTTTGATCCGAGGGTCAGAATGGAATTCCGAGAGCTGTTGTAGCTTCCTTATGTTATTTTTTATGTGTGTGCAAAATTTCAGGTCATTCGGACGTCGTTTGGTCGGGTTTTTGATCAAATGTGTATTTCGGAAGTTTTGAAAAAACTTAGGCTTGAATTCGATGTGAATTGATGGTTTTGGTGTTGTTTGAGGTGTTTTGGTGATTGGAACATGTTTTAATGAGGTTTTAGGACGTGTTGGTGCTTTTGGTTGAAGTCCCGAGGGCCTCGGGTGAGTTTCAGGTGATCAATCGGACCATTTTTGGTGTTTGAGAGATTGCAGATTTTCAGTTCTGGTGTTGCAGGTATTTTGGGAGCTCGCGTTCGCGAAGGGCTGAGTTATGTGAGCTATGCGTTCGCGAGGGTCCATGCCGCGTTCGCGAAGGGTTGTGAGAGGCAGCATCGCGTTCGCGAGTGTTTATACGCGACCGCGTAGGAGAGATTGGGTCTGATGGTCAGTTTGTCATCGCGTTCGCGATGGAAGTGGCGTGTTCGTGAAGGTCAAGGCTGTGGAAGCATCGCGTTCGTGACAGGCGTGTCGCGTTCGTGTAAGGTAAAAGTTGGTCAATGTAATTTTGTGTTACGTGTTCGCGAGAGTTGGACCGCGTTCGCGAAGAAGAAAATCCTGTAGCTGGGCAGAATGTTTTAAAGTCATCTTGTTCGCGATTTTGGGTCTATTTTCACCTATGGGTGCCCGTTTTTGGAGATTTTTGGAGGAAATGAAAGAGGGATTCAAGAGGATTCGACTTCAGGTAAGAATCTTGGTCTCAATACTCGTTTTATTGTGAAATCCACCTAGAAATTCATGGGAATTTAGCTAAAAAAAATGGAAGAGCTAGGGCTTGACTTTTGAGATTTTTAAATTGGAATTTGAAGGGCCATTTGAGGTCAGATTTAAGAGTTTTTGATATGTATAGACTCGTGGCGAGATGAGGAATCCGTTGATGTGAAAATTTCTAAGTTTTGAGTCGTGGGCCTGGGGCTCGGGTTTTGGTAATTTCAGGATTTGTGCCCATTATTGATTGTTTTCGATTGGATTTTGTTCCCTTAGCATATTGTGACGTATTCGTTGTGGTTTTGGTTAGATTCGATGCGCGTGGAGGCCGATTTGAGGGGAAAAGGCGTCGCGAGTTAGAGATTTCGCCGGTTCGAGGTGTGTAATGATTGTAAATGATATCCTGAGGGTTTGAAACCCCGGATTGCACAACGTAGTGCTATATTGAGGTGAGACACGCGCTGGATGATGAGCGTGGGGTCTTTTACTACTTGGGATTGTGACCTTGTCCATCCCAATTGATGATTTTACCGCGTATTTGATTGAAACTTAATTGTTATTATTATGATTTGGGTTGATTTCCATATTTGGGCTTCGTGCCAACTATTTGAATCCTTCAGGGATTTTTATCACTATTTCCTCACTGTTTTGACTTATTATTTGAACTCAGTCCTGTTGATATCCACTGTTTTACAAACTCAGCCACTTTTACTCAGATTTAAAACTTAAATGATATTTCTAAATGAGGTTTTGGGCTGAGAACTACTGTTTTACAAATACCCGAGCGGCTTGTGATGATTTTCGGACTGACTGAGGCCGAGGGCCATATGTGAGGATATGCTGAGTGATATGAGGCCGAGGGCCTGAGATACATTTATATTCCAGGAGGTGCCATGAGTGATGTAAGGTCGAGTGCCGAGTGATGGGAGGCCGAGTGCCGAGTGATGTGAGGCCGAGTGCCGAGTGATGATGCCACGAGGTGGATTGATATAGCTCTTGGGCCGTAAGGGGCCCCTCCGAAGTCTGCACACCCACAGTGAGCGCAGGTACCCATTGTTCTGAGTGATTGATACTATTCTGAGAGTGAGCCCGAGGGGCTGATATGAGTGATTGGGAGGTAGCACCAAGGGCTGATACGAGTGATTGTGAGGTAGCCCGAGGGGCTGGTACTGTTCTGAGATATTGCCCGAGGGGCGAACCTTTACGTGCTCATTTTGCATACTTACTTGTCTTTCACTTGTTATACAATGGTAATTGTTCCCGAGGGGCGGATTTTCTGTGCGTACTGGCACTAATTGTTTTGAAATTATTTCGCAACTATTGAAAAGACCATTTTCAAAAGAGGTTTAAACTGAGCCAAGAGATTTCTAAAGATTTCACCGTTTACACTGTTTTCTCAAAGGATTGTACGTTGCTTCTATACAGCATGTTGGTTGCTTTACGTGATTTCTTACTGCTCAGTTATTATTTACCTTTATTACTCACTGAGTTGGAGTAATCACTTTACTCCCTGCACCTTGTGTGCAGATGCATGTATTTATTTACCCGGTAGCGGGTATTGGCTGTGTGGAGGCAGAGCTGTAGGAGTTTAGCAAGGTGACTGCCAGTGTTCGCAGCACCGTATTCTCTCCCTGTTGTTCATAATTCCTGTTCGGTGTATTTTTAGACGTTGTAGATGTGATTACACTCTTATAGATGTTCGTGACTTGTGACATCCCGGTTTGGGCTGTGTTTGGGTTGTACTTCCGCTAAGTAATATTATTAAATCATCTTTAAAATTGTTTATTCATGTTGATCCATTTTTGAAAAAGGCAATTTGGGTTGGTTGGTTGGCCTTGTGTTCACGAGAGGCGTCATCACAACCGGAGCGGGTTTGGGTCGTGATAAAGATATATACTTTGTACAATTAAATAATCAAAATATTAAATTTTACTAGTCCTCAAATGACAAGCTTGGAACCCATTAATAATTTAAATTATAAAACAAACACACATAAAATAATCAAAAATATTGAATTTTACACACATAAATATTCATAATAGTTTGGTGCTACTGGGCCTCAAATATCGATCCTGGAACTCATTAAGAATTTAAATTATAAAATAAACACACACAAAATAATCAAAAATATTGAATTTGACACACATAAATATTCATGATAGTTTGGTGCTACTGGGCCTCAAATATCGAGCCTGGAACCCATTAAAAATTTAAATTATAAAACAAACATACACAAAATAATCAAAATATTAAATTTGACACACATAAATATTCATGATAGTTTGGTGCTACTGGGCCTCAAATATTGAGCTTGGAACCCATTAAGAATTTAAATTATAAAACAAACACACACAAAATAATTAAAATATTGAATTTGACACACATAAATATTCATGATAGTTTGGTGTTACTCGGCCTCAAATATCGAGCCTGGAACCCATTAAGAATTTAAATTATAAAACAAACACATACAAAATAATCAAAAATATTTAATTTTACACACATAAATATTCATGATAGTTTGGTGCTACTGGGCCTCAAATATCGAGCCTGGAACCCATTAAGAATTTAAATTATAAAACAAACACACACAAAATAATTAAAATATTAAATTTGACACACATAAATATTCATGATAGTTTGGTGCTAGTGGGCCTCAAATATCGAGCCTGGAACCAATTAAGAATTTAAATTATAAAACAAACACACACAAAATAATTAAAAATATTAAATTTGACACACATAAATATTCATGATAGTTTGGTGTTACTGGGCCTCAAATATCGAGCCTGGAACCCAATAGGTATATATTTTTTTTCAATTAAATAATAAACATACAATTAATGTTGTTGAATTTATAGTTGACGACATGGACACGCCTCCTATACATCCCGCCCTTACTTTCGTGAGCTATTAGTGCTTCAGAGCGGTCATAGGTTAGCCCATATATGGGAGGGAGAGTTACTGTCCCAGACTCTCCGCGCTAGGAGAGTGGACGACCTATGGGATTTTCTGAGGCACAGAGATTTCCACGAGCATGTAGTCCATCGCCTCCAGGCTACAGAATTCTATAGAATTATTGAGATCGGGCGGATACAGGTTGACTGGGCTTTGATTACGGCATTGATTGAGCGGTGGCGATCGGAGACACACACTTTTCACCTGCCCATTAGCGAGGCTACCATCACGCTGCAGGACGTGGAGGTTTTATATGGCCTGCCCGTTGATGGCATGGCCATTTCACTGCCTATTGCCATGAGATCTATGGGGCGTGATGCTTATTTGGACATGCTGCAACAGCTCACGGGTTTCAGGCCACAGGACGAGACTGCATCGTCGAGTGCCAGTCGGTTGACTTTGATACCTATTAGACAGTACCTGGAGGTACTCCACCACGATATCACCGATGATACAGATGAGGTACATATCACCCGGTATACGAGGTTGTTGTTGCTTCTTCTATTTAGAGGTGTCTTGTTCCCGAACACGTCGGGAAACCTTGTCAGCCTAAGATTTCTTCATCATCTTCAGCTGCTAGATGAGTTACCATATTACAGCTGGGGTGTTGTTGTTCTCGGCTACATATATAGGCAGATGTGTCGGGCGAGCATGGGCATTCAGAGAGATATTTGTGGTTTTATGTCGCTTCTACAGGTGACAACATATTCAAATAATCTGTTTATTAATCCCAACTCTACCTAGTTAGAATTTATCTTAAACATTACATCAACTTTGCATGTTAGATTTGGGCTTGGGAGCGATTCTTGCAGTTTTAGTCACA
>MU736601.1:0-11522 GCA_026770625.1 Nicotiana glauca | reverse complement strand
CAAAATTTTGAGATTATTTATTTATTTATAACATTAATTATTAAGTAAATCTATTCATGTCCTTATTCGTAATTTGACACTTAAAAGCACTTTCTGAAAAGCTTGGCCAAACACAAATTATTTCTCAAAAGTGCTTTTCAGACTGATTAGTCAAACACAAACTGCTTCTCTCCAAAAGTACTTTTTTCAAAAGCACTTTTAAAAAAAGCACTTCTCAAAATAAGCTGAATTCTCCAGCTTGGCCAAACAGGCTATTATTTTACCAAAAATGGCTCAAGTCTAGCTGAATTTTCTGGAAGAATAAAGGGCATCTAATGGAATAAATTGATAAAGTAAGGGTAAAAATGCGTCAATAATAATAATGAAGTGGATAGTTTATGCATGACAAGGATGACGTAATTCCAGAAGCTTGAGTTTACCGTTTTGCCCTTTGTCGTCCAAGGAACCTTCACTTATTATTATATAGTTAAATAAAAAAAGTTTAAACATTGTCATAAATAAGCCAAGATACAACGACACCAAAAATACCGTTCTAGGTTAAAACTCCTCATTTAGTGGACTTGAAGAATTTGCTAATTATTAAATTTATCAAAAAAGTTTCAAAAAAAGGACAATGAAATAGAAAAATCTTTTATTGATGGAAAGTTGTATCTCTTGGGAGTAAGAATGTCACACAAGCAAATAAGAATTAAAAAGAAAAATCTTCTTCTGACCCAACAATGGAGGATCATAAATTTTAGGAAAATTAGTGTAGAGTATAAAAGACCCCAAATTTTAAATTACTGAAAAATAACATGAGCCGCCTAAATATAGACTTCTTTTAGTGCAACTCTGACATGCTGCATGATCCAGTGAAGAAGATGATAATGCAACATGTAAGAAAAAGTAATAGCATCTTCTTTGTGTGTTCCACAAATTTCAGCAATGCATATTCATGTGGCAATTTCTCTATCTTCACTTACCTCTTCCAATTAGAGAAAAGTTTTAAAGAAATTTGAGGATACTAAAATTGCAGGTTGCATCGCTTATAGGAAATTACTCTACGATACCAATTTTTAGGTTTACATATTGGAGCAATGCTATATATACAAAGCTATAATTATCAATCCCAAAGCATCAAATGATTGAGACCAGATAAATACGCCAATAAGAAGAAAGTTATTTTCGAAAGGTACCTGATAATTGAGCTCAAAGAAGAGAGCTCACTGCACCAACAAATGACATATCATACAAAGATGAGCCATCCTTTGCATCTGTGTACCAACAAAAGATAACTCATGAATATGCAAAAGAAATATGAATGCGTATATAATGGCATCCAAACAAATTGAAATTTCAGTGCTATCTATGTAACCTTATAAATCGCATTTAGATTTAGTAAAGCTTTTTATCTATTTGCAAAATCCACAAACTGCTACTACATCATTGATTATTTCACAAAGGACGATGCCTTTTTTTCCTACTAACATGAAAGAAAAATATGAAGAAGGCAGTGTAGAAATTTTTTTTGTATTTCATTGATATGCTTTACATATATTTATACAAAAATGAAAGGAACGAAAAGAATCAAAAGTTGTTATGCCAATATATAGGTGTACTATTCTTATTTGTGTAATCCTAACTACTATCTAGATATCTGTATTTCATATACACAAGGAATAAAATAAAAAATAGTATCCTATGTTGACAGTTGTAGCAAAAGAAAGGTGCAGATTAAATCACTTGTTATGAGATGAACGATTGAGATCAAATGTTCTGCTTTCATTGAATGGCTGAGATCTGTTGAGGTGTGTGAGGGTATAGAGACTTTGGTTATTCCGACCAAAGTCACTTGGACTTGGACCAAAATCTGATTTCTCTTCCCTTCCATTCTCTCTCTCATTCTTGCAAATATCGACTAAATCCTCCATGGTAGAAACTGAATAACCAGCTCCAATACCCTCCTCAAGTTGGAAGGGGTATCAACCACACTCAACTTGCCAACAATGGAGCTGTGAACCGGCCCAGTCAAGGGTTTTGTGAAGATGTCGGCTAATTGGACTTTGGACGGGATGTACAAGAGAGAGATAATGCCGGCCAAAAATTATTGTCGCACAAAGTGACAATCCAGTTCTACGTGTTTGGTACGCTCGTGGAAGACCGGATTTTGGCGATGTGAATGGCTGCCTGGCTATCGGAGAATAGACTGACCAGCAAAGAAGGAGAAATGGACAGATCACTCAATAGACGAACTAACCAGGTAATTTCTGCTGTGACCCTTCTCATGGAACGATACTCTGCTTCAGCAGAGGAAAGAGAAACTGAAGTTTGCTTTTTTGATTTCCAGGAAACAGGAGTGCCACCCAAACTGATAAAAAAATCACTGACGAATTTTCGAGATTGAGGGCAAGATCCCCAATCCGAATCGCAAAAATCTAAGAGTTGAAAGTGAGGTTTGGAATTGAGAAAAATCCCCAATACAGGATCTTTGAGAAGGTATCGCAGACAGTGATAAGCGGCATCCAGATGAGGTTGACGAGGATTCTGCATGAACTGGCTGAGGTGATGTACAACGAAGGAAAGATCCAGTCGAGTATGGGTGAGGAAGTTTGGTTTCCGCAATATGCGACGATAAAAGGTTGGGCCTTGAAGCACAGTGCCTTGGTCATGTCGAAGCTTTTGTATGGGATCCAAAGAAGAGGAGGCTGGTCTCAGCTGCAGGCAATCAAATTCAGACAAAAGGTCTAAGGTATAACGCTTTTGTGTCAAAATTATGCCTTATTTCTCTCTGATGATTTCAAAGCCTAAAAAATAGTGTGCATCCCCTAGATCCTTGATTTTGAACTCAGAATTAAGGAAGGATTTGAGTTCTGTCTGCTCATTAGAATCAGTTCCTGTAATTAGGATATCATCTACATAGACAGCAACTATAGCGATATTCTCTGCTGACTTCTTAAAGAATAATGAATAGTCATTTAGGGAATGTGAATAGCCTTTGAAGCTGAGAGCTGCATTGAGCCTGGCATACCATTGTCTTGAGGCTTATCGCAGTCCATATAGGGATTTTTTTCAAAAGCCAAACATGATTGGGTGAAGGTGATGACATTCCTGCCGGGAATTTCATAAATACTTCTTCCTGCAAATCTCCATGCAGAAAGGCATTGTTTACATCCAATTGTGAAACTTGCCACCCTTTCTTTACTGCAATAGCTAGCAAACATCTAATTGTTGTCATCTTGACAATTGGAGAGAAGGTTTCAGTGAAATCTATTCCTTCTCTTTGTGTATCCCCCCGATAACTAATCGTGCCTTAAACCTTTCTAAAGAACCATCTGATTTGTACTTAACTCTGTACACCCATTTGCAAGGAAGAGCTTTCTTCCCAGTAGGTAAAGGGACTACTTCCCAAGTTTTATTCAATTCAAGAGCTTCCAATTCTTTTGCCATAGCCTCTTGCCAACCGGGATCTAACATAGCTTGGGAATATGAGGTAGGTTCAGTTAGGTAGGAAGTGGAGTTAATTAGGGACTGATTGGCAAATAAAAGTGCTACAAATGGCAGCACATTGGGTTGAACAGGTGCCATGAAACAAGAATTAGTCAAGTCGGTAAGGAAAACTGAGTTACAAACATAATCTTGTAGGTATGCAGGGGTGTTGTGATTTCTGGTTGATTTCCTGATTTCTAGGAGTGTGATAGGTAAAGGGGAATGAGGAGTTGAGTGTGAAAGAGGAGTAGAAGAGGACTGAGGTGTGTCAGGAGTGTGTTGGTTGATAAACTCAGTTGGTGATTGATAATTAGCCACATGTGTGACAAAGTCAAGTTGAGCAGGTTCTGATGGAGGTTCATAGTCTGTGGTAGGAGGAATAGGAAAAATGGAGTTGGGAGTGAGGTTGGTGGAAGCAAAAGGGTATTTATTTTCATAGAATTGAACATCTCTAGACACTGTTATTCTTTTGGTGTCCAAATTTAGGACGTTATATCCTTTCTGCCCCAAAGGATATCCTAGAAATACACAAGGCCTTGCCCTTGGATCAAATTTTCCTCTTCCTGCAGACAAAGTAGAAACATAGCAAAGACAACCAAAACTTTTCAGTGAGTCATAGGAAGGATTTTGTTTAAATAGGACACTGTAAGGTGAACTCCCTTTGAGCACTTTAGAAGGTAGCTTGTTGATCAGAAATATAGTAGTTAACACACATTCACCCCATTAGATCAGGGGAACCTTAGATTGAAATAATAAAGCCCTTGCAATCTCCAAAAGGTGCCTATGTTTCCTTTCAACCACACCATTTTGTTGTGGTGTTGCCACACATGATGTTTGATGTATTATTCCCTGTGAATTGAGGTAGGCTGCCTCTAAAGACCCCTTTCCAAGTTCAAATGCATTATCAGTCCTGAGTTTCTGCACTTTCAAACCAAATTGTCTCTCCACCATTGTAAAAAAATTCTTAAGTAAACCAAAAGCATTGTACTTAGTACTTATAAGAAAAGTCCAAGCACCTCTACTGAAATCATCTACAATAGTCAAGAAATACTTGAAACCATTATAGGTTGCCACTTTTTATGGGCCCCAAATATCAACATGAATTAACTCAAATGACCTCTTTGTTTTGATTTGACTTAGTGGAAAGGGAATTCTAATTTGCCTAGCCTTAGGACAAATATCACAGAAACAATCAGGTTTAGAAGGTAAAGAGATAAAACTAAGATGTTTCATTGATGAAAAGGGCAAATGCCCCAGTATAACATGCCAAAGGCTTACATCTGAAATTGCATTTGCTGAAAAGGGAACAGAAACTGATAATTGACTAGAAACATTTTGATTAAAAACAGAACTGGGATCTACTACTGCTATATTTCTATCTTGACTTGGCTCCAAGAGGTAAAGTCCTTCCCTAGCTTCACCAAAAACTTGTGCCCTCTTCACTAAAGGGGCCTGTAAGAAACATTGACTTGAAGTGAAAAAGAGGAGTGACTGGAATTGTAAACATAACCTATTAACAGATAATAAGTTGTATCTGAAACTAGGCACATGTAATACATTCTCCAGAATATAATTAGGTAGAATGAGTATTCTTCCTACATGAGTAACTGTGACTTTAAAGGAATTAGGCAAGTTTATGTTTAAGGGAATAGACAAAGCTGTTAAAGAGAGGAAGACATTTGAGTCAAAACACATAGGTTCAGAAGCTCCAGAATCAATAATCCATGTATTAGAATTAAAAACTGAGAAACAGGTTCCAGAATATCTTTCAATTGTACCAGCTACTGCATTGACATTGATTTCTGCTCCTGAATTTGCTGAATCTCCAACCTTAACTTGCTTAATTAGTTGTACCAGCTGAGAAAATTGATCTTGTGAAAGGTGTTGACTGATCACTTCATTCTGACCAATGTTGTTCCCTGCTTGTTCCATTTGAAAGGCTTCATTTCCTCTCACTTGCATCAGATATCCCTTTGTGAACTCAAAATCTTCTGGAAATCCTATTATTATGTAACATTCATTCATTGTATGTCCAATTTTCTTGCAATGACTGCATGAAATATTAGGGTTGAACTTGTTTCTTTTCCCTTTGAAGGTTGAATTCTTCTGAGTAAAACTATTAGTTCCTTTCTGCATATTATTTCCAAACTTTGAATAATTTGTATTCCCTTTTTGGATTTGCTTTCTTCCCTTTTGAGCAAAATTTCCTTGGTTTGTGACCATGAAAGCTGAGGAGTCAGGACAAATAAGTGGATTAGCAAAGATTTCTTTCTGGCTTTCATCTTGCAATACTAATGAATAGGCATAGTTGATGTTTGGTAAAGGATTAATCATCAAGATGTTTCTTCTTGCTTGTGCATAAGTGTCATTCAAACCATAAGAAATTGAATAAGTCTCTCATCATCTAGGGATTTTTCTAGTTTCTGCTTCCCTTCACATACACACAAACAGTTGCATTTGACATCACAATTCAATGAATCCAACTCATCCCAAAGGCGTTTGAGTTTTGTGAAGTAGCTTGCAATTTCATTTGTCCCTTGTGCTAATCCTAATAGTTCTTTCCTCAGGTGATAGAACTTAGCTCCATTTGACTGTCCAAATCTGTGCTCCAAGCTGTTCCACAGATCCTTGGCAGATTTTGAGTAAATGACATTATCTCCTATATCCTTGGATAGCGAGTTGAGTAACCAGGATGTAACCATGTCGTTACATCTATTCCATTGCTCGAAATCCTTGGAACTAACAGCTGGAGCAGGGCAAGCACCATTGATGAAACCTATCTTGTTCTTGGCTGAAAGGGCAATGAGCACTGATCTTCTCCAACCTTGAAATCCTCTCCCATCAAAGACAGTGTTGACAAGTGACATCCCTGGAGCATCAAAGGAATGGAGGAAGTAGTCATGGTTGGAATCGAAAGTGGATACCACAGCAGTGGTAGTTTGAGTGATTGTTGGCTCAGTGTTGTCACCCGTGGTTCAAAAGTTTACACAGAGTAAAGAAAGAAGAAGATGGAGGATCGAGCTTCTACTACTCTGATACCATGAAAGAAAAATATGAAGAAGGCAGTGTAAAAATTTTATCTGTATTTCATTGATATGCTTTACATGTATTTATACAAGAATGAAAGGAACAAAAAGAATCAAAAGTTATTATGCCAATGTACATGTGTACTATTCTTATTTGTGTAATACTAACTACTATCTAGATATCTGTATTTCATATACATAAGGAATAAAATAAAAAATAGTATCCTATGTTGACATTTGTAGCAAAAGAAAGATGCAGATTAAATCACTTGTTATGAGATGAACGATTGAGATCAAATGTTCTGCTTTCATTGAATGGCTGAGATCTATTGAGGTGTGTGAGGGTATAAAGACTTTGGTTATTCCGACCAAAGTCACTTGGACTTGGACCAAAATCTGATTTCTCTTCCCTTCCATTCTCTCTCTCATTCTTGCAAATATCGACTAAATCCTCCATGGTAGAGACGGAATAACCAGCTCCAATACATAGATGCATTCCAACAGCTAATACTTTATGGATTTTTATTTTTCAATGCGGCGAGTGTAATAGAATAGTGAAAATATCCATAACTTTACACATGCATTTCGAAAATGCCGTGATATCTAAAAGAAACCACCTACTAAAATCGACCCAGCACTTCTAAGGCATGAAAAGCAAGGACAGTGAATTCGGTCAACCTAAAATAAAATTGAAGTTAAACTTAATTGCCGGCAAAGTATAGGCTGAACAACAAATTAGATTTGATATATGAAAAAGATGCTTAAACATTGATGAATTTTGTTTATTAAGAAAGGGAGTTACTTTCATTGTAAAAGTTGAAACAATTTGTCAAAAAATATATATTTATTTTTTATAATAAATTGTAGTCACATGCAAATCAATAGTTAGAAGAGCATCAAACTTTTCCATTTTGTAAGCAACTGATAAACATGACATAAATACTTTCAAGTAAGTGTAAGAATTTATACCTGCATCCTGAGTTAGAAACAGAATATGAGCACTATGAAATATTAGGAGAAATTTCAATGGCCAAAAGACTCCAATAACATATTTGGACATATCAAGAGAGCAACTTATATTATGTAATTGAATTTATTGAACTCTTTTGCTCTTTCTTTATTAAATTGTCATTTTAAGCACAATTTCTTGAAGGTTTCATCTAAGGCATTATATAATATATTTGCGAAATACTGAATAAAATTGCCATGTAGTTGGCTGGTTATATTCATGGGCAAGAATTATGATATATTTCAAGTTTTGGTTTAAGATTGCTCAATAAATTAGATATAGAATTGTGGGCACTTACAAGAAAAGGCACCAAATCAGTTATTTTGCAGCCTTCCCTCGCCACCGAATGAAACAAGACCTTACTGTTTGATTTAGATTATCTCTCTTTGTCGGCAAGGTAAATCCAGGAAATTATGTACTTTGAACTCACTATAATAAGCCTTCTAAAATGAAATTCAATCTAGTTAGAAAGAATTACACAAGTGTTGGATTGCGTATAGGTGTTCGTAACACGTAGCGAAAACAATAACAATCCTAGGTAGATTTTTTCGTGTTTAAAATTTATTTACATGTCAAAGATCGGATCTAAGACGTACCTGGTGAAGAGAGTCTCGTTTCAAAATTTCTTCGATAGTGCGAAAACTCTATGCGTATCCACACCGAGACCGATCCTTGCTATCAACTCTTTGATCAATGAAACCCGCGAACAAATTGAACTAAAGAACTAGTGCTGAAATTTTTCTCAAAAATCTCAACCCAAATTAGAAGAACAAGAAACACTTTTTCTTGTAGTTGTATTTTCTCTCTTGACTTTGTATTGCACTCTTACTTACACAAAGTGGTTTTCTTCTCAAGAATTAATAATCCGGCAATTTTCTCCATCACCCTTTATATAGCATCACCTACAAACCCTTTTCCTATTTGGTTGAGGTAATGATTTACTTAGTGTAAAAGTTTATTCCAAAATAAACCTTTTGGAAGTTTTCTATGGAAAATTGAATTCCATTCGAAACTGCCAAGCCTTTCCATAAATACCAATTCTAATTGACTATTATAAAGGTTTTTCTAGTGGAAAACTTATATTCCATTCCTAATGGGATTTACGTATATGCCGTAGTCCTTTGTGGACTTTATACGTGAAAATCCAATTCTAAATTGGATTTAATTCATAAGTCTTTCATTAATATTTTATATATATACTTTATATAAATAAATATTAGTTATATATATATCACATATATATTTTAACCAAGAGATATAAATTAATTTTCTATTCCAAATAGAAAACTTCAATTTGTTCACAATATTAATCATACCCTTTGTGGTAGCAAAGAATATAATAATATTTTATTTGCACTAATAACTAAATTTATTCGACTAATTAACTTCCTTAATTTAATTATCAAATAATAAGTTAATTAATCCTTTAGCAAAGATCAGAACACTCGTTAGTGTGCGACCCCATAGGTTCAATATTAAACCGGTAGTAAATTGATCATATCAATATACTAATCAAGGGTGGCGTCTAGCAATACTCCTTAACGACCGGATAACATGAAGTATACAATTTACTCTCAAGAACCAGTAGAAGAATAACGTAGTAATTCCTTCTGTCCTTATAGCTCTGGATTACCCTAGGATATGGTTCAATTGTCAGATCCTAATAGGCAACCAACTATGTGTTCATATCAAATATAATCGACCATTGAATGAGCTAAGAAACTCTTTTCTTCTTTCGTTCAATTGCCCTGGCCAAGGTCTTAGTTTGGTCGTTTATAATTCATGACAACATGGAGCTTAAACTCATTACCAAGAGTTGACAGATTCCATCTTGATCAATCACTAATTCTACAAGTATTTAATCGTACCCAATATCCTTTCAACTATCGCCCTAGGGCCATAGGTGTCTGGTATCAAAGCACAATAAATAACTTGTCAATTACTATGACGATCTCAGGTCAAAGGAAATTCTTACATCACATTCTTCAAGAGAATATCCTATTGACAGTTTATGGTAATTCTAACCATTAGGAATTATCCAATGAGTCGGTTCAATGATCATATCTCTATATGCATCATCTATCTATGTGATTTAGTTAATGAGATCAACTAATCTTTATCCCATAAAGACGATCACATAAATATTGATCTAACCGGATTACTAATGTCCAAATTAATAATCCTACGATCAAGAACAAATTTAGATTAAATTATAAGAAACTTTACTCTCATTATCATGATCTCCATCACAATGTCAAGTCTCAAAATTTAATCAAGGACCTTATCAAATTAATCAAGCAATTAATAACAATGATAAAAGAATATCAAATGTCATATATATTCTATATCAAATAATGTTCACAAAAAATATGTTCAAATCATCAAATATGATATTGGATCTAGGGCATATCTACTATATCCCTAACAATCTCCCACTTGCACTAGAGCCAATCGCTCTTATACTTCATCCCCAATTTTCACTTGTGTTTGTCACACTCCTTTGCGCCAAGAGCTTTAGTGAACGGGTCTGCATCATTTTCCTTTCCATCAACCTTTTGAATCTCGACGTCTCCACGTTCAATGATCTCTCTTATTAAGTGATACCTTCGCAAAATGTGCTTGGACTTTTGGTGTGATCTTGGTTATTTTGCTTGAGCAACGGCTCCAGTATATTCACACAACAGCGGAACCGCACCTTCTATTAAAGGAACCACGCCAAGTTCTGTTAAGAACCTTTTCATCCATACAACTTCCTTAGCAGCTTCACTAGCTGCTATATATTCTGCTTCAGTCATTGAATCAACTACTGTAGCTTGTTTGGAACTTTTCCAACTCATTGCACCACCATTTAAGGTGAATACATAACCAGAANAAGTTTCAACTCAGAATCTCCATAGATAAGGAATTGGTCTTTAGTCCTTCTTAAGTACTTAAGAATGGTCTTCACCACCTTCCAATGTTCCTCACCAAGATTTACCTGATATCGGCTAGTCACTCCAAGTGCATAAGCCACATCAGGACGTGTACATGTCATGGTATACACGATAGCTTCCACTGCACTAGCGTATGGGATCTTACTCATGCGTTCTCTCTCTTCAGGTGTTTTAGGACAATCCTCCCTACTGAGAGTAATTTCAGTGCCTATCGGTAGATAGTCTCTTTTGGAATTATCCATGTTATACCTCTTTAAGATGGTATCAATGTACAAAGACTGGGAAAGTCCAAGCAGCTTCCTAGATCTATCTCTATAGATCTTTATTCCTAATAAATAAGCTGCTTCTCCTAAGTCTTTCATGGAGAACTGTTCAGATAGCCAAATCTTGGTACTTTGCAATGCCGGTATGTCATTCCCTATGAGCAATATATCATCAACATATAATACTAGGAATATAATTGTGCTCCCACTAACCTTTTTGTACACAAAGGGTTCTTCTTCGCATCTAACAAAATTGAACTTTTCAATTGTCTTGTTAAATTGAATATTACAACTTCGAGAAGCTTACTTCAGTCCATAAATGGATCTTTGTAGCTTACAAATTTTATTATGATCAGACGAAGATGTGAAACCTTCAGGTTATGTCATGTACACATCCTCTTCTAGCTCACCATTTAGGAAAGTTGTTTTCACATTCATTTGCCATATTTCATAATCATAGTATGTTGTTATAGCAAGCAAAATCCGAATCGATTTGAGCATTTCCACGGGAGAGAAAGTCTCGTCATAGTCGACTCCTTCTTTCTGACGATATCCCTTGGCAACAAGACGGGCTTTGTAGGTCTCCACCTTTTTGTCTGCTCCAATCTTTTTCTTAAAAACCCATTTACAACCTATAGGTTTTATATCGTTTGAAGGTTCAATTAAAGTCCACACTTTGTTTTCCTTCATGGATTCCATTTCAGATTCCATGGCCTTTTGTCACTTCTCATAATCGGAACTTTGTATAGCTTCTTCATAGGTCTTAGGGTCATCATCATTATGATCAACCTCATTTGATACATCATCTTGTACCAATAAATTTAAT
>MU736597.1:13649-36267 GCA_026770625.1 Nicotiana glauca | reverse complement strand
CTCACTAATTGAAATATTATTTGAACTCAGTCCAATTGAATTATACTATTTCATGAACTCAGCTACATTTATACGCAACTTGAGATTTAAATGATGTTTATAATGTTGTTTGAGCTGGGCACCATTGTTTTACTGATGCCCAAGGGGCTTATGATTATGGACTGATTGAGGCCGAGGGCCATATGTGAGGATATGTTGAGTGATGTGAGGAGGCTTTCAGGCCTCGAGTGTGATGTGTGAAGGCTTTAAGGCCTTATAATATAGCGCTTGGGCTGTAGGAGCCCCTCCGGAGTCTGTACACACCCCCAGTGAGCGCAGGGTACCCAGGTGAGTTGGGAATGGGCCCGAGAGGCTGATGTTGTGTTTTTGTGAGTTGGGAGTGGGCCCGAGAGGCTGATGTTGTGTGTTTTGTGAGTTGGGAGTGGGTCCGAGAGGTCGATGTTGTGTTTTGTGAGTTGGGAGTGGGCCCGAGAGGTCGATGTTGTGTTTTGGTGAGTTGGGAGGGAGACTGTAGGGCTGATACTGTGCTGAGAGTTTGTTATGGAGCCCGAGGGGCAAGTTCTGATTATTCCTTACTTGTTGAAATTAATTGTCTTTACTGTTTTAAAAGAGATTTATCCGATACTCCACGGTTTATTGTTTAATTGATTTTACTGCTTGAGATAGCGTTAATTGTGCCTTTATGAGATTTCATGCTTTCAGTCATTATTTATTCTTATTACTCACTGAGTTGGAGTACTCACTTTACTCCCTGCACCTCGTGTGCAGATGCAGGTATTGATCACCCGGTAGCGGAATATTAGTTGATTGAAGGTATTACTATTGTAGCTGAGCAGGGTGATCGCCAGCGTTTGCGGCACTGAACATTGTCTTTAGAATTTCAGAATTTAATTTTGTATATTATTGGCCCTGTAGTTATGTTCAGGTTTTCTTTAGATGCTCGTGATTTGTGACACCCCGGTCGGGTTATGTTAAGTTATATATACTTATTCATTTATGTTTAATAATTGTTAAAGAGACAATTTGGGTTAGTTGGCTGGCCTTGTCTTCACGAGAGGCGCCATCACGACCGGGTTAGGAAATTGGGTCATGACAGAACAAATATGGACTTGTCATACACAACTCAGGAGGAAGATTATACGGCGTAACAAACACTGGCCAACATAAATATGGTGCAGCAGAGACGGAAAAGGGAGTGAATCCGTCTGCACATAGACCCAACCTAATGTTTCTTGGTTCACTAGCAAAATCTGGAAATACCCTATTAAAATGCTTTCATGCTTCTCCATCTGATGTATGACACAGAATACCATGCGACCTTCTATTTTCATAGTGTCATTTCATATTAGGAGCAAAGCTCATTGATGCATACAACCTCTTTAACCTAGGTATAAGAGGTAAGTAATGCATCGCCTTAACTGGAACCTTCTTGCTTTTTGAATTAATGACTTTTTTGTAATGAGATTGGTTACAAAATTTGCAATTTTCTAAGGCTGCATCATCCTTATATAATAACATGCAACCTTTCTCACAACAGTCAATCCTCTCTGATGAAAGTCCTAACTTAGAAACCAATTTCTTTGTTGTGTAGAAATCTTTGGGTAGGTCAATTTTATTCGGATTAAGTTCATTCATAAGTCCAATGATAGAGTCCATGCCCGCTTGCGAAATACTTGAATCCGATTTAATACTTAATAATCTAACTGCGACAGACAGCTTAGAATGCATTGAGCCTTCATACAATGGACGACTTTCTTCCTGTAATTGTTCATAGAAGCGCTTAGCATCCTCATTTGGTATAGACTGAGCCTCCGGGTGCATCACAAAAGCATCCCTAACCATTTCACTGAATCGAGAATTTTTAGTATTATTCTCGGCTAATGGGCTACCCTCGCTACCCAAAAAGTTTTGAAAATCGACGTTATCAACACTAGCAACACCCTCTCCATGAATAGTCCACACGTAATAATATTCTATAAATCTTTTTTTATAAAGATGAAGTTTAACAACATCTGGCTGTAATAACTTTGCACCCTTGCAATTGACACAAGGGCGCCTAATCATCCCTTCACTGAGAAATTCATGAAGTGTTTTTACTTTAGCCACAAATTCAGCAAACCCTTCTATAAATTCCTCCCTCAATTCACTACGATTAGGATAAGTTCGATTATACATCCATCTACGATATGCAAGTTTCATCTACATAAATAAATCCAAGATATTTAAAACAATATATATTACTTAGTATAATGCCAAACAATTTACTTATAAAATGCTATTTAACTTGTTTTGCGAAAAAACGTGCACAGTTGCCACAAAATTAGAGACTAAATGTGCAGTTGGATTCACAGGTACGAAAGTAGGAGTTTGATTCATGAAAACCCAACGTACAATAAACCTTGACATTATTACCATGAGTACAATTAGCTAAACAGGTAAAGGTCAATAAAGAGCTGAAATTCATTGTTCATGAGAATATGAAGTCAGGAATATGAGCTATTTTCTAATCTCACATATCCATTTATCGGTCGTGTATGGCAAATTTACAGTAGACCTACTTTTTTCTATTTTTCTTTGTCATTGAATCATTGAACCTAATTTCGCCACTTAATATTGGAGATGTCATAGTGTATATTAACCAGTAAAGAAACAAAGAGCAAAACGAATGCAACAAGACAAGGAATACACATACACTATTCAGATGATAAGGAACTGAACAGATGCATAATCGCTAGCAAGAATATAACAGGTGATATCCATCACTAAATAGAGTAAAGAACAAATCTTGATGAGAAACTGAACAGATGCATAATCACTAGCAAGAAGGCAGCTACACTGACTACATAACTACAACCGATTAAAACAAGCGACATCCAAATTCTTAGCAAAAACTGAAATAAAGGTAGAAAAAGAGATATGTATGTTATTGTAAGGTAAAATTGGTATGCATACAACGAGTTCAACGACATCCAAAGGGGATTTATGGGCCTTGAGAGCATCGACCCCCATCTGTAAGCAATTGGGGAGGATGAAAACGCACCTTGGAACCTCAAAAGACTGATTATGAAGGAGTAGAAGCCGCAGTCTCCTGCTATACTCTTTTGCTCGGTTGAAACAAATTTCAAGCACAACTATGGTAGAAGCTTTGCTTTTTCTAGGTTTGCCTCTGTCCGCCCGTTTGCCTCTGTGAGATGGAATTGAAGTTATCGAAAGAGAGAGAAGAGGAAAATAGGGCAGAGGAGGGAAATTGGGGAAATAGGGCGCGAACAAATTGGGGAATAGGTTTTTGGCCTGAAATATTAAATTTAGATTTGTGACTACCGTGGTCGCAAACCCGCTTAAATATTCTTTTACCATTTTAATTTTAACTTAGCGACCGATGCAGTAGCTTTTTTGGTCAACCGATATTTTTGACTTGTGACTACCGTGGTCGCAAACCCGCTTAAATATTCTTTTACCATTTTAATTTTAACTTAGCGACCGACGCAGTAGCTTTTTTGGTCAACCAATATTTTTGACTTTTTATTCTCTGACCGAGTCAGTCGCAAAAGTGAATGCGGGAAATTGGCCCGCTATTTTCACATTGCTTTCGTCGGAATAATAATCTAATTTCTTTTTTAGAATAGGTAATAAAAATTCAGATCTGTTTTCGACTACAGTGGTCACAAAAGTAGTCCCATTAGCGACTACTTTATTTTCAGTCAGAAATTTCAGTCACTAATTAATGTTTTTCTAGTAGTGGGCATCGCCAGCCTAACGCCAGCCTCAGACTGGCCTCGCCAGGCTAAAGCCTGGTTCAGCCTGGCTTTTGCTTGGTCTCTCCTTTTCACTGTTCTCCAGCATACTTTCAACGTTTAAGTATCCCTTTTGCTCTACTTTCATCTCCAATTCACCTACACATAAAATAGATTCCACTACGTGCAAATAAAATATAACTTATGATTAAAGCATGTAAAATGCAAGGCACATAATGTGCTAAACCATGAATTATAGCCACACATCAAGCGCCAGTCGCGCTCAATGAACTCTGTCACAATATCTGCAAATTATTATACTGTGCACAAAAAATAAACATTCAGGCTTTTCATACATATGTCGTAATAACTAGAGGCGAAACCAGGATTTGAAATTTGCGGGTTCAGAATTTTAATCATTTTGAGTTATTGTGTTCTAAATCAATAATTTACAAATATTTAATTAATTTCGTAAGATAAATACAGAATTTGAACCACAATTTCTAGATTTGGGGAACCCATAATTTATACATTAGCTCCGCCCCGGATAACATCAGTGAGATATCCATGATAGGGGCGACTCAATTAGGGCAGGCCAAAGAGAAGGACTATTAGAGCTGTCAATATAGGCTGGCCCATCCTGGGCTAGCCCAGCCCACACATGCATTGGCACTAGACGGGCTGAGCTGGGCCGGCCCACTATTTGGTGGGCCTTCAAATGATCAGCTCAACCCAGTCTTACATGGGCCATGGGCCGGCCCTCCATTTTAAAATTATTTTTTATATTTCTTAAAATTTAAGTTTTAACTTAAAATACAAATAAATTTATATATACACACAAAAGTCTATAAACATACTTGTTGAATAGAAACTTTTGCAAAACTTAATCACTTTTGACATTGTTCTAATAGATTACTATAAATCACAAAAAAGGAGCACAATATTTCATTTATTAAAAGTCAATGGTCAAAACAAACTACTCAAAAATATTTTCAAGGCGCTCATGACATATCCAACCGTACGAATCATCTTTATCAAGCACATTTGAATCCTCTTGTGAAACAAAGACGTCTTAAACATCTTTAATTTTAAGATGATTTTAGTTAACATTAAGAAATAACTAAAATTTTAAGAACCAAACATATTTAAATTCACATAATATTTTTTACAAGTTTGAGATTGGACTACTCTTTTTATTATTTTTAGTTCCTTATATTTTTTCTATTTTTAATTAAATTTGTTTATTAAGCCCACATGCCGGGCCAGCTTAGCCTCGGCCAAGCCTCATGGGCCACATGCTTACTTGGGTCGAGCTTAAAAGCTTCATTTTTAAATGGACTCCAAAAATATTAGTCCAATCTTATTAAATTACGGGCTGGGCTGAGCTGGCCCAGCTGACGAAGCCCATATTGGAGGCTCTAAGGACTATAAGTTTATACGGTACGGGCTTTGGGGCTTGATAATGACGTCACCTAAGAGACAAATTTGTCGAATCTGTTGCGTCAAAGCGAACAATGTGTGTCATGGGCTAGGTTCAGAGGGCGAATCTAGTGTAGAGCCTAATATGGTTAATTTACGTAATAACTATATCAGCTCTAAGCATTGATTGATGAGTTGAGCCTAATATGGTTGTCACGACCCAATTACATTATATGCCGTGATGGTTCCCAACACCGATCTACTAGTGATTTTTCGTTTAAATACATTGTTAGGTAGTAACATTTCCTTATTTATTAAAAAGATTTAGATGTTTGCAAGTGAAACGTAAATAAGCGAAAGCAATAAGTACTAATAAGAATCATGTAAGTAAACCCAAAATCATAAGTCTACTAGTGAGTGTGCCAAAACCTAATGTCACAAGTGTGTGGGCATTCTAGTAGAATATACTAAGGAATACTACTAGTCTACTGTCTCAGAGGAACTAGACAGAAAAGAAAAACATAAGGAAAACTCCAGCTGCTGCAAAACGGCTCGGAAGGCAGCTCACCGTTAGTCTCAAAGTGGGGATCAACAACATGCGCCAGACGGGTAACTAGATGCACCTGCCTCAGATCCTGTACATTTAAGTACAAAAGTGTAGTATGAGTCAACATGTACCCAGTAAGTATCCAGTCTAACCTCGAAAAAGTAGTAACGAGGGGTAGACTTAGACACTTACTATGGGTTAACCATAATATAATTAAAGTGTTATGCCAAGCATGGATATCATGAATAATACTGAAATCTCAATAACAGAAAGTGAAGTTCTTCTTTCACAAATATAATTTCAATTTCAATCATATTATTTAACATCTTACATATCAAGACATTTAAGCGGTATAAATCACGGAGAGTTTTAAATAATCAACTTGCGCAAATAATGTTGAGGTCGTACGGTCTAGTCCAACGCGAAACATAGATGCATCTATTTACTACCGAGGCACTCAGCCAGATCCATAAATAACAATTATTTTTAAGAAAATACAAATTTCTCATTTACAGTCAAGTATCTCATACAAATCTTCAAGTAAGTGGATGTAACCTTCTATAATTCTTTTATCAATTTCTAACATAACTTAAGTGATTATATTAGCAAGTAAGGACGCAAAGATTTCAAATATAGCATGATACGGGTCTTAAACTACCAGGACAATAGCATAATAGTAGCTATGTATGGACTCTCGTCACCTCGCACGTACGTAGCCTCAACAAATAGGTTCAAATATTTATTTAATTCACCTATAGGGTAAGTTTCCTCTCACAAGGTTCGAAAGGAGACTTACCTCATCTCAAAGCCTACTTTCCAATTCAAGAATATGCTCAAACCTCCAAATTCGATGCCAAACGACTCGAAATTAGTCAATCATTACATAAACTAATCAATTTATGCTCAAAGGTTCATATTTCCACTATTGAAGTGATTACCCAACCCATATTGCAAGATTCCTAAAATTCATCCCCCGACTCACATGCTTGGATTTCGAAATTTTCGAAGAAAGTTGTTACCCATAACCTTAGGAACATAAATACATGATTTTCCCTAAGTTTCATATTGAATTTCATGGTCAAATCTCATTTTTTATCAAAAATCTGGGTTTTCCTCTAAACCCTTATTTTTCATAAATTTTTACATGTTAATCTACCCATAATATAAGTATTTAACTCACATTTGGTAGAAATTACTTACCTCCAAAAGCTAGGTGAAAATCCCTCTCAAGAAGCTCCGAAAATCACCTAAGGAGTGAGTGAAATGCGTAAAATTGGTCTATGTCCCGTATTAAATGACCTAATTGCCTCCACGCTTTTCCGCACCTGCACAGAAGCCATCACAGGTGCGCATTTATCTACTAGCCAAGCTCCGCACCTGTGAGCTCAAGGGACCACATCTGCACTCTGGTCCGCACATGCGGCCACTTACCTCGCACCTGCGGTCGCGCAGGTGCGCCAAAACCTCCGCACCTGCAGCCTGGGTTGTCCTCCTTTCTTCGCTTCTGCGGCTCGTGGCTCGCACCTGCGACTGGCCAAGTGCAGGTGCGACTATGACAGAACTAGGGAGCTTCAGCTCTTGCTCCAAGTTTCCAACTTGGTTCGAGCCTCGTTCGATTAACACTTTGGGCCCCCGGGGCCTCGTCCGAACATACCAACAAGTTTGAAATCATAAACGGACTCGCTTGAACTCTTGGAACACCCGGAACAACATTAAAACTAAGAATCACACCTCAAAACCAATTGAATCAAACTTATGAACTTCAAGTTCTTCAATTTACTTCCAATGCGCCCAAACATACTTATACTACTCGGAATGATACCAAATTTTGCGTGTAAGTCTTAAATGATATTACAGAACTATTCTCGATCTCGAAATTCTATTTGGATCTCGGTATCACCAAAAACCACTCCAAACCAAATTTAAAGAACTTTCAAAACCTTCAAGAACCAACTTTCATTATTAGGCGTCGAAACGCTCCCGGGTCATCTAAAACCCAATCCGAACATACGCCCAAGTCTTAAATCTTCATACAAACCTATTAGAACCGTCAAATCTTATTTCCGATGTCGTTTACTCAAAATATTAAACCAAAGTCAAACTTGGCCTTTTAAGCAATCCTTAAGGAATCAAGTGTTCCGATTTCGACCCGAACTCTTCCAAATCCCGAACCAACCATCTCCGCATTTCATAAATCAGTAAAAGCAAGTAGGAAAAGTCTCATTTAGGCAAATGGGGTTCTAGAAAGAAAAACGACCGGTCGGTCGTTACAATGGTTAATTTGTGTATTTCGATTTTTGAGTCCAAACACTTAACCTAATGTCTCTTCTTGTGAATCAATGCTGACACTTGCTGCATACACTAGTACATAGGCAGCTTATATTTTTAACATCTCAAATACTTGTTTAATGCTATTGATCAATTTAGAGCATTCTTTAATTTGATTTTTAGACATTATTATACTTATTGGGACTAATAATTCGGAAAGAAATGAAGATGACGCTTAAAAATCAGTAAACCAGCTCAAACAGAATTGAAATTACGTAATTAAACGAAAATAGTGACTATTATTGGGGCTTCAGTTCATTCTTTGAGTAACACTCTACTTTAAAACTTTTTACATCACGTTGGTTTAACTGATTTTCAAACATTTGGGATAATTTAAAAGTTTATACATATTTCCATATTAATTCTTATATAACTTTCAAACAGGCAGGTGTTTGGATAATCGTAGTTAATTGCTAGTATTCAAAATATGTTACTGTTAGGTAAAAGAGAAGGTACAATATAACTTTGATTTGCAAATTGTTTGAACAAAACTTCCAAGATCCAAAAGCATTGAAAATTAATTTTCGATAAAGTACCTTTGTAGAGTAGCGTAATTGGTTAATCATATTGATTGAAAATCATTTTGCTTAATACTAGAGCAGTTATTTGTAATATTCCAAAAAGTGCTTCTACGAACAACTACTCTTTATAGCTTCTGAAAAATATTATTCAAAAGCATTTATTTTCTTCCTAACATCAATTCTCTAAAATAAGCATTTTTTAAATATATTAAATTTGTTTAAAGAAATTCGTTCCCTTTTTTATGATCTCATATTAATCTATATACCTTTGTTCTATAAAATTGCTTTATAAATTTTTAAATTTTCAGCAAATTGTATCTTGGTTTTCCTCCTTTTTACTTGTATCCTGGTTAGGGGTGTCAATGGCCTGATTGGATTGATTTTGGGCAGGTAAAAATGGGCGGATCAATGACCTATCCAAAAGTAACTTGGGTTGAGATTGGCGGGATCAAGTTGGCTAAAATTTGGATCATAGCCTATCCCCCAACTCTTAACAAGTTTTACTTAGTGTGTATTATTTTTTGATGAATTATTTAACTATCAAATAAGTCTTTTTTTTTCTTTTTTATGGTCATTTATAATATATCAAATAAAAAAATTATTGTAAAGATAATGGGTTGAAATGGGTTGGGTCAAGATGGGTTGAGTTCAACTAATGGACGGGTTAATAACCAGCCCAACCATAGGGAGGTTGGTGGGGCATTTGCATCTATACCCGCTTTTTGGGTCACGTATACCCACTTTTTCGTGTAACTTCAACATATGGGGCTGAAGTAGCAAATGCAATCACGCAAAACTTCAGCATTCTAGTAGACGGACCTGAAGTAGCAAGTGTGCTGAACCAAGTGTGCCGAAGTTTTTGCTTGTAATTGCTGAACTTAAGCATAGTAGCTGAATTTTTGTTCTCTATTTGCTTAAGTTTTTGTTTGTAATTGCTGAACTTAAGCATAATAGCTGAAGTTTTATTCTCTATTTGCCGAAATTTTTGTTTGTAATTGCACTAAATAAGCTGAAATTTTTTGTCCTGGATTCATTAGTTTTGTCATTAAGCTTTTTTAAAAACTTCAGCAGAAGATGCTGAAGTTATTTAGTTCATTTATAAAAACTTCAGCACTAAATAAGCTGAAGTTTTTTTGTCCTGGATGAGCTTTTTCTAAAACTTCAGCAGAAGATGCTGAAGTTATTTAGTTCATTTATAAAAACTTCAGCACTAAATAAGCTGAAGTTTTTTTGTCCTGGATGAGCTTTTTCTAAAACTTCAGCAGAAGATGCTGAAGTTATTTAGTTCATTTATAAAAACTTCAGCACTAAATAAGCTGAAGTTTTTTTGTCCTGGATGAGCTTTTTCTAAAACTTCAGCAGAAGATGCTGAAGTTATTTAGTTCATTTATAAAAACTTCAGCACTAAATAAGCTGAAGTTTTTTTGTCCTGGATGAGCTTTTTCTAAAACTTCAGCAGAAGATGCTGAAGTTATTTAGTTCATTTATAAAAACTTCAGCACTAAATAAGCTGAAGTTTTTTTGTCCTGGATGAGCTTTTTCTAAAACTTCAGCAGAAGATGCTGAAGTTATTTAGTTCATTTATAAAAACTTCAGCACTAAATAAGCTGAAGTTTTTTTGTCCTGGATGAGCTTTTTCTAAAACTTCAGCAGAAGATGCTGAAGTTATTTAGTTCATTTATAAAAACTTCAGCACTAAATAAGCTGAAGTTTTTTTGTCCTGGATGAGCTTTTTCTAAAACTTCAGCAGAAGATGCTGAAGTTATTTAGTTCATTTATAAAAACTTCAGCACTAAATAAGCTGAAGTTTTTTTGTCCTGGATAAGCTTTTTCTAAAACTTCAGCAGAAGATGCTGAAGTTATTTAGTTCATTTCTAAAAACTTCAGTACTAAAAGCTGAAGTTTTTTGTCCTGGATTCATTAGTTTTGTCATAAAGCTTTTTCAAAACTTCAGCAGAAGATGCTGAAGTTATTTAGTTCATTTGTAAAAACTTCAACACTATATAAGCTGAAGATTTTGAAAAAGCTTTCTAACATACTATATAAATAATCAGATTGCCAACAGTATCTAAATCATAAATTTTGGTAACAATATACGTGAAAAGAACAGAATTATCATTGTCAACTAACTTACATACGTGAAAATATTCACAAAATTATTGTCTGCTAACTTACGTAATTATTTATAATTTGTTTTTAAATAATCTGATAAACATATTTATGGCAATCATCCCATGAACTGAAGTTTCATAGCAGCACCAACAGCAACGGAAGAAAGAAGAAGAAGAAGAAAAACGAAGGAGGGGAAGGAGGAGGAGAAAGGGGGATGAAATTATTTAAAAAGTGGGTAAAAGTTAAAAATTTAAAAAGAAAAATGATATATGTTAAATAGGGGCAATCAAATTAGGCGCCCCGTGCAATTTTTACGAGGTTGGGGGGTCAAATTTGTTTGGGCTCAAATTGCCACCTCTAATCTTGGTTGACAAGAAATAAAGATACTTTAGGATAGAAGTTTGCAGCGTATAAAGGACTAGCTAGGGCTTTTCTCCACCTTCACAGCAACAATTATGGCTTCCCGAGTTTTGACTCGCAGATTTTCAGCCAAACTTCATAAAATTTCCCCTCTTTATTCTCCACTTTCATGCCTCAATCATCCTATAGATCATTGCTTAAACCCAAAAAACTCAGCAAGTTCCTTCTCTTCAATATTCAATCGCAATTACAATTCAACGACCCCATTTTTTTCTTTCAAAAACCCTTCAAAAAGTACATATTTTCTAGCAGGGAAATTAATTAGGCATGAGAACAACAACCCTTGGAAGCTATGCGAAAAGGTTAGATACTATTCATCATCAGAATCAGAAGATGATAAAAGGAAGTTGGTCGACGAAGATGAAATATCCAAATACTTTTCATCAGAGCAAGGAAAAATGTTTCTTGATAAATTATCCGAAGGCGAATACATTTCAAGAAATCATAAAGAGTTTGTTAATCAATTACCAAAGGATCTAAATGATATTACGCCCGAGAATTTCCACAAAGGATCTAAAATACTGTTAACTTCCCTGGCTAAGGTGAGCGTAGAGTTATTTGCTAATGGATGTCTTTGTTTATTTATGGCGGTTATCGGCTTAGATACTAAGGCAACGGTAGCAGTTTTCTTGATTGGTTATTTACTTCAATACGCCGCAGCAAAGGAACGTAAGGCAATGAGGAAGGTTATGTTATTACAAAAGGAACAAAAACAACAAGGCGACAACGTGCAAATTCGGACTCTTGTTCTTCAACTTCTCAGGGAGATGGAGAAGTCAGATGATCGGTCGTTTTATCGTATCTTGTCCGGTATTGGTGTAGGTCTTGTATTTTTCGTTTATTTGCTTGTTAAAAGAATTATTTCTTTTTTCTAGTAATTAGGAATCACAGGCTACAGTCCCTTATGGATCGTTTGGTTGGAGGTATTAGAAAAAAATAATATATATAAGCACTAGTTTTGTGCACTTAGTTATGCATTCTATTTGATATTATTCTACGTATATTTCTTTATCGGATAAACCGTTAATTTGTTAAGAATTATATATTATATTTATATATTTACCCCTATGTATATAATTTTTATTGGATCTCATGTGGTGAAATCGACAAAGAGTTGATTAGCCAACTAGCCAAGTGCTAATGATCTATAGAATTCTGGTAAGCCCTATAACTGTTTCGTGAGTGCTAGTCTTTTACTCCCTTCTATCCAAAGTAAGTGATTTTTTGGATACTTTCGCACATATTAAGAAATTCATCTTTTAGTATTAATTAGCAATAGAATTGATCATATTAACTTTTACTATCTCACATAAACGCTCATAACACATATTCCAACACTATTTACTTCAAGGACAGTGTAGGAAAAAAATAATTAATTCATTCTTGAAATATGAAAAAATTACTTATTTTGGACCACAAGAAAAAAGTCAAAAAATCACTTATTTTGAACCGAAGAGAGTGCTATTTAATTTGAGACAATTGTTTATGTCCAGTACTTTAGAGTTATAGTCCATGTACTTGCTGACAGATTCAGGTTACATAAGGAGTTAATGAATTTGGAATATGTAGTAAGTTTCCCCTTATCTCTGTTGAGTTATGGTTCATGTACTTCATTTTTCTATTTGATTTAGCTGAAAACTGTCCGATAATCATTACTCGATATTGATCTGCCTGATATATCGATAAGCCAAACTATTGAGCGTAAATATCCGCCCGATCCACCCTATAAGTAGCCCTACTGTGAGATGCTTGTGAAATTATAATTAATTATAGCGACTCAACCACTCAATGTGTAGGGTAAAACACAACATATGCCAGTCCACTGATGTTGTTTGCATTTGCTAGCCGAAAATATATATTTTGTCTGTTAATATTTTTGGAAAAGATTAAACATATATAAAAATATACATTTCTCTTATATTTATAGACTAGATGAGTGCTGCCCATGCTTAGCACGGGCCCAACATATTCGATTCTTGATATTTTGATACATTCTTGATAAAGCTAGTACATAGCCATGTAAATCCAGCTATGATAAAACAATACAATACATAAAAGTGTTATTGGATTGTTAGAACGATTTTCCATCATGCAAAAGTTTAAGGTGACCAAAAGACCATGTCATAGAATTCTTGAAATGGTTGATCATCAAACACGAATAAAAAATATATATATCTTTACTTCTGGAAGATTTACAAGAGATAAAGTTTATTTTCAAGAGTTGAGCTTTAACAAATATGAGGTTTCTTTGTGTAAATGTGCGCTGATAAAGAGACAACACTCGCAGAGCTAATAAGAGACAAAGCTCACGTCCTACTCCATCCAATTTAACCAGCATACCAATATTAAATGCATCAATGGCCACCAATTTAAGCTACTACAATAGTTGATAAGGATATTATTTGGCCATCTGGTGGAAATAATATTCTTATTTTAATGCATTAATCCTATTCCAAAAGGGCTTTCTCAGCACATTTAAAATTGTATGAATGCTCCCATACAGTATAAATTAATGCACGATCATACAATATGTTGGAAAAATATCCCTAGTCTAAATTTGCTAGAGAATTGGATATGTGAAACATGAAACATGAAACAAGTATAATGTAAATTGAAATAGTCATGAATCGAAGTTTATCACTAATTCTATAGATACAATTTAAAGAACCAGAAAGATTAAAGAAACAACAATGCTCCCTACATATCTTGCACTTCCCAAAACACTTGATATTCCACACACAAGAAAAAAATTAGCAACTCCTTTATGTATGTTCTTCGACTACTATTGAAAGTAATTTATTTTGAGCTCACACTTTCTGAAAGGAGATAAAATGTAGTTGACATAGAGCAATAACATTATATAAGTAGAAGGTGATCTACCTGCTATTGGAATAATATGTACAATTCACAAAAATTTAATAATGCCTTTACCCCTCTTGTGGTTAACTATTTCGAGCGGCTTATGAGAAATCTATCATAATTTGCAAACCATGATCGACTAATAGAACCTCCAAACCGAAGGAACACCTGAAATAAATTACCACGATGAGTCCTAGCTTAGGATATATCAATGTAGCATTAGATTTTACACGAAAAAGAATGTAGAACTTCTTCTAATTTCCAATTGAGGCTAGTCAAAATATAAGGAATTAGAAAATTCTCGCAACTTAGGAAGAAATAGAGGTTCTTCAATAGTAGAATAAGCCATGTCCCAGTTATATTTTTGTTAAAAGAGGAAATAAGTCATGTCTTCTTATTTGAGACGAATATATAAATTCCTGACGACTAAAGTTAAAGGATAACATTAGAATAATCACAGAACTTTAGCAGAATATAGAGGTCCTTTTACCAGAAGTAGCCATTTCCTCCTCAACTGAGGCTAAAATATATCTTTTGGCAAAAACGGAGAGGCTAACATACATCTTTTGGCAAAAAAAAAAGGAGAAGAGGCTAACATATATCTTTTGGCATATAAGAATAGCCGGGTGCACAAGGCATTCCGCGTTCACGTAGTGTCAAGAGAAAGGTCGTATCCAATATAGGCAGTTTGCCCTAATATATGCATCCGTAACTTATTCCACGACTCGAACCCCATAACCTACACTATAGTAACACGGAGACAATTTTACTTGCTCCAAGGCTCCTTTCAAAGTGAAGAAAAATATTTAACTAACATATTGTAAGAAGACATGATTTACTTACTTATTTAGAGAGCTTTATTTTGTGTTCAATAACTTTTCCGTTCCATACCTAACACTGAAGTAAATATACTTTGTCCAAATGATCCTTTAAAATTTAATTTTTCCTAGTAATTAAAGCAATTTCTCTCGATTCAATCGAACTTCCAAACTAACTTTAAAGTGATCCATACGTTCTTATAAGATAAATTTCAAAGATAACTGAGTAGACTCAAACGTGTACCCATTTGACGAACCCACTTAAAATATGACTTCGTCATATCAAGGCATATCGAATTCAAACACTTGCCTCAAATGAAAAATATCAACATTGCCTAGAATACTGCAATCTTCATTATTTTATTCTCATTCTGGCATGCCAAGTTGTAAGATCTTTCTTACATCCAACTAATCTCAACAATCCTCTCATTTATTACGAAGGATACCGACATAATGCTAAAAGAAAAAAAATGAAAAGGTAAATTAATAACATACTCATCAATATATTATTACAACATAAAAAGGTAGAAAAAAAAAGGAAACAAAATTGAAAAAAAAAATGCAACTTAATATAATTATTCCTTCTTATCATGAGAAACCTCACAAGGAAATAATAAAATAACAAATATTGAGTAAAATTGAGATGATAAAAAACTTGCGCATTTTTTAGGTCAAACGTAGCTCACTTGGATCTAGTAAAATGATTCGCCTACATGATTTTTTACTTACTATCAAATAAAGGGAATCTAACTATATTTTACTTAATATGAGTATCCATACAATCTTCTTTGAATTCTAACTTACATGAAATTCATAAATATGCCATTTCATTTTAAATTATTTATGGTAGAGAATCTCCAACCTCAAGTACAACTAAAATATATACAGGTAACCCATCCATACGAAATGAAACTCATGGATGATCCTATATGATTAAGAGATGAAGTTTGGTTATGATTTTTCACAAACATGTCCAAACTTTTTCAGAAATTTCTTTTACATTATATATAAAAGCATCAGAATCTTAAAAGCATATAAAAAGTTTGATTGATGGCTCCAAAAGTAAAAGACATGATAAAACAGCTTACGGGCGAAAAGGTGAATCTTTAGGATGAACTCCAATCATATATTTTGGTTCTTTAGAGCTTCGACTTAAGGTTTCACCTAATACAAAACGTCAAGAATCAAGCAGGAGATAAGATTTTTGATAGCAATAATAAGTAATCCCTGAGGCAATATTTCAGAAATGAATATTATAAAACAATAAGACAAAAAGAAAGAGCTACCAAAGCAATTCAAGAACCTCACTTTGATAATTCAGATGCAATTAACGAGCCACTAAAGTGTTAAGAAAAAACAAATATCATAAACCCTCAAGAGGACCTCTCATCCCTGCAAATTTCTGGAATAGATAATAAACATACACAAACGAAAATTTCGAAAAGAATAATTAAAAAGCTCCCAGCAAAAAAAAATCATAATTTAACCCTAAAGATAATCGCAAGATAAAATTCTCAAACATAAAAAAGCAAATAAAAAGATATTCCAAATGAGAATAAGAGAAATAGAAGTAGACACATGGGTTTTAAGCTGACACGACAAGAGTGACGAAAGGCATCGTTAAATCTTCATTCAAGAACTATAAAAATTATATGATTAATAATGGGCAGTTGGAATTCAATTGAAACTATAACCAAAGGGCCCCGAAATCCATTATCAATTACCACCCAATTAAGAAAATGAAGAAGATTCGAGCGAAAAAATTGGCGAAGCATTTCTCGATGAAAGAACGGATGTTTTTAGACGTACCGTGAGTGTATTGGAATGGAAACTTGAAGTGAGCAAGCATTGGGCAAGTAAAACATTTTATTTTTATCCATCTTCCCAATTTAACCTTGCATAATTGAGGTAATTATATTTTTGCCATTGGTCGACCACACTTGACTTTTCTATATAAATAAATGGTTGAGCCAATATCTATTTACTTATGTATTTCCGTTGTTGAGTCCCGACTATTAACATTAAAATAGGGCTATCCCTTGTTGAGAATCAGGGTTATATTGAAGGCTCTGCTTGAGATAAATGGGTGTATATAGGTCGGGTTGGTTCGAATTTTTCAATTACCAAATCAAATCTATGGTGTTGGGTTTTAAAATTTATAAATCAAACCAAACCAATAAAGTTGGGTCTTTCAATCTCAGTTTTTCTCAGGTCTTTTCGGATTTTTGTATTTTTTCCAGTAAAGTCTTCATAGCACAAAAATGTAACTTGTGCTCCAAATATTCTTTAGTCCTAGTAGAATACAACTATATAATATACTTTCCAAGAAAATGACATAATAATATGAGATGAATCATAGCATTGTACTAAAATATTCAATAACAAAGATAATAAAATCCCATAAAGAAAATATTACTAATTATTATGCTATAATGAAAATTTACATAATCTAAAAAACTATATAGGTCATGCTAAAATAGTACAAGTAATAAGTACTATCACTTACACAACTAAGCACTAAAGAAAAAGATAAACTAGGTTATGCATTTTCATTATAAACCAATAAATAGATATCTAACACTATTATCATTCCTAGTGTTGAATTGGATTTTCTTTATTAACATTAGTATTGATTAAACTTTATTTGACTTACTACCTTTATTGGTTGTAAAATTTATTGGATCATTCAAGAATGTTAAGTCCAACTTTAAATAATATGATTAAAGATAAAATTGGGAATAAGTTTAAGACATATTTATAAATTATATTACAGTAAATATTTATATGTATAAAATAGTTTTAATATATAAATGTAATCTCGAGTTGGTTTGGTTTCGGATTGACTTTTTTTTAGTTAAAACCAAACCTTAACCAATTATGGTCGGATTTTTTTCCAACACCAAACCAAATCAAATCAAACCAAATCACAATCGAATTTTTTCCCCATTTGACTCGGATTATCGATTTGGAGCGATCTATTAATATTCTTCGTACACCCCTTGTCACGACTCAAGTTCTCCTTCCATGAACTGTCGTGACGACACCTAATCTCTACGAGTAGGTAAGCCTAATAATTAGCGGATAAAGAATTAAAGATACAAAACTAGCAAATTATGGGTAATATAATAAAAGGGGTTATAATGCCGCTCGGAATATACAGTAACACTCTCTTAAACTGAAAAAAATACTCCCAAAATCCGGAATCTCATGAATCACAAGCTAAAGAGAATACATAAGGTTTCTATCTCCAGAAATCTAATAACAAGGAAAAAAATACAGTGAAAAGCCTATAGCAGTAGGGAGAGTAGAGAGGGACTTCTAGGTCTGTGGACGCGGCAGATGTACCTTGAAGTCTCCGAGTCTCCTCGTCTTACGGATAGTATGACTGAGCAGAAGAACCTGGATCTGCACAAAAAAATATGTGCACGAAAGTGCATGAGTACAGTACGACACAAATATATATATATAACAAGGTAAAACAGTATAAAATGTGACAGTATAATTATAGATGCTACCAGTCAAATAAAGATGATATCTCAGAAAGGAAATAACTCAGTAAGCAGAGATAGCAACAAGGGATCTCCCAGGATAACGTCCCGTAATTCCAAATGTAAATGTGTAGAAGATCTCCCGGGATATTGTCCCATAGTCCAAAAGTAAATAGCTAGTACATGGGGATCTTCCGGGATATCGTACCGTAGTCCCAAATATAAATGTGCAGGGGGATCTTCCGAAATACCGATCCGTAGTCCCAAAATCCTAAGGGGAGGTTCCCCCCTCCCCCCCATAAGGTTAGGCAAGCCACTTACCTCGAACCAAGCTCAAATCAATCCAAAATCACGCTCTTGCAACGAGTATCCAACTTCGAGTGGCCCAAATCTAATCAAATCAACTTCATAATGTAAATATAACTACAAACAACGAGTTTTGCTAAAGGAATCGAAGCTAAGGCAAGAAAATAGAAAAAATGCCCAAAAATCCTTCCCGGGCCCACATTTTGAAACCGGGTAAAAATTACGGATTATGAACACCCATTCACTCACGAGTTCACTCGTACAAAGATCATCCCAAAACGATGCCAAATTCGTATTCAAAACTCAGATTTTTCATTGGGGACTTTTTCCCCCATTTCCAAACTTCTACCCTCAAAGTCTCCTTAATTAGTTGAGGAAAATAATAATAGATTAATGTATTAGAACGAAAATAGAGTTAGAATTCATTACCCAATAGTTCTCCTTCAAAATCTCTCAAGAAATCGCCTTCTACCGAGCTCAAAATCGATTTTAGAAGTTATGAATTCAAACGCTCGATTTTTCTCTTTTCTGCCCGACGATTTTCGCTTCTGCGAGGGGTCCACCGCATCTACGGTCCCGCTCCTGTGGCTCCTACTCCGCACCTGCGGAGTTTCATTAAACGACCAGATTTCGCACCTGCGCCCCTTTACTCGCAGATGCGGTTCCGCTTCTGCGGTCCTTGAGCTGCATCTGCAACAATCGATTTCCAAGCCTCAGACCGCATCTGCGGTTGCCTAACCGCTTCTGCGGCACCGCACTTGCGGTCCAAACTCCGCAGGTGCGAAACGAACAGGTTCAGCAAGTTCAGAAATTGCCTAAGTCCAATTCAACTCCTGTTAAGCATCCGAAACTCACCCGAGGCCCCCGGGACTTCAACCAAACATGTCAACCAATCCTAAAATATCATATGAACTTAGTCCAACCCTCAAATCACATCAAACAACGCTAAAATCACAAATCACCCTCCAATCCAAGCCTAATGAACTTGAAGTCCCAAGAATTCTACAACCGATGCCAAAACCAACCAAACAAAGTCCGATTGACTCCAAATTTTGTTCACAAGTCACATTTAGCATTACGGAAGTATTCCAACTTTCGGAATCGGATTCCGACCCGATATCAAAATTTTACTATCGATTCGGAAACTTCAGAAAATTTAACTTTTGGCATTTCCAGCCTAAATAAGCTACGGACCTCCAAAATACAATCCGTACGCGCCCCTAAGCCTGAAATCACTCGACGGAGCTAACGGAATCGACGGAATTCCATTCTGAGGCTGTCTTCACACTGTTCCGATTACGGTCCAAATTCTAAAACTTATGCTCTCATTTAGAGACTAAGTGTCCCAAAACACTTCGAAACTCAAAAGAATCTTCCTGGCAAATCAAAATAGCAGAAATAAACATGGGAAAAATAATTAATAGGAGGATCGGGGCGTTAATTCTCAAAACGACCGGCCGAATCGTTACATCCCTACTTGAGATAATGATTCTGAGCTCTTATTCACCCCTTTTACAAACTTGTAATTTGATTTTAACATTATTATGTGTTCGAAGTATAATTCGAAAAGAAACGAGCAAAAAGTAGCTTAAAAATCTGTAAACCAACTAAAAAAAGAATTGAAATTACCTAATGAAACGAAAATAGTGGCTATTAAGGCGGCAGTTCAATCTTGATATTGAAATCCCCTAATTTTCTACAAAAATATTGGGAAAAATGACAGAAAAATTGACTCAAAGCGCACAGAACACCCTTAATCCTTGGTTGGAATCTTTCGAGTCACACAGTACTTCAAAACTTTCTACATCACGGTGATTAATTGATTTTCAAACTTTTGGGATAATTTAAAAATATTTCCATAAAACTTCTAATTTTAATACACAAAATGCTTCCAACTCTTTCTTTTATTGACATATACTGCTGAGACCTCTCTATAAGGCCAAATTTTATTTAGAATAATTATTCATGTTATGTTGTAATATATATTCTCTATAACAACACTTCACAAAAAAATATTAAAATAAATAATAATATTATAAAGAGATAAGGTCATGCTATGTTGTGGTTTCCACGCATTTATTATATTCAATTGTTAAATTCGAAATCAGTTGAAAACGGTGAAAATGTGCCCATCTATAATCACATTAGGGCTTAGGGGTTTAAAATACCGATTTTAACGGGATCAGGTGACAATATTTTGCAAATACAGGTGTCTAATTGGCTATTCGACATACCAAATATTAATTTCAAACTCTTTACTTTTTTGTGGGAGGGCGATTAGGGTGGGAGTGTATAAATAATGCCGGTTTCAACTCCTTAATTGTAGTCAATTGCTAGTAATCCATATATGTTAGTGTTGTAAAAAGAGAAGGTACAATATAACTAATGAGTAAGATATATTTATCACTTTGATTTGCAAATCGTACTTTAATTCTAATTCTAACAAAACAAAACTTCCTAGATCCAAAAAGCATTGGCTTTCCGGGAGCAGCTTGTATACGGTCGAAATCGGGTTCGTCCATTGTATGACTAGTCGAGGCTGAAACGTGACAGGTTAGAGCTCGAGCCCGAGTTATGTCGAACAAAGACACGAAGTTAAATCGTTGAGATCGTGACTCCAGGACCGAACAAGATCGAGGGAGCTTTGTCGAGCCATATAACGAAATGCCGAAATATCTGGATCAGTTGAAGATCACGACAGAAATTTTAGCACGTATCAATAAGAGGCCGATTAATTAGCAAATTATGAGATCGGTTACCTTTTATAAAATTGTATCAAGAGTAGGACTCCCCTACTATATAAAGGGAGGCTTGATCATTTGTAAAACGCATTGTAATACGCATAAAAAAGAAATACACTATTATTTCTAGTCATCTCATTATTCTGTTCAAACATCAGTTGAGGCATTTTTTGGCTCGAGGGTGATCAAACTCAAAGGCTAAAACTGTTCAATTGTGTGGTTTGCACTTATTTTCTTATCATTAATTTCAATATTAATTTGTTTCCTTGATTTGTATCAAGCTACATCACTTGTCCTTAAAACCGTGTATAAATTTAATTACTTTCCGATTTTGATAAGATAAATAGTTTGGCACCCACCGTGGGGCTAAGAATAATAGTGGTTACTTGGTACAAACTTTCATGACACATGCTATTTTATACTTGTTCTTTGGAGTATCTTTGATTCCAGGATCAAAATGTCGAACTCTTAGTCAACACCCCTACACGTTGACAATGATTTCGGTAACCACGACAAATGTTAACATAGCACCAGGGAACGACGTATCCCGGGTCTATCTCGGCGGAGTCCCTGCTGTAGATCCAATTGAAGTTAATTCACATGTAGCCACCAGCACAAATTTGGCTGCTGATCCCGAGGGCAGTATTTGTAGGGATGTTCGATCAGCCGCTCAAAGCATACATGACGGCGATGATAGCTGGATCAACCTGCGGGTGATCTTCAAAATGTTGTAGGGTCAACAAGCGGCGATAGCCCAGCTCTAGAACCAGAATCGCCCGCTGGGTAGGATTGAGCCCGAGCCGTCCCAGGAAGTTGTTCACAGAGTTGAATTGATCTCAAGGGAAACGAACGATAAAGAATCGAGGACCAATGTTGTAATCATGAAGATGCTCGATTAAGTTACAAAACGAATTGAGTCGGGGGAAAAGAAGATTGAGGCAAACGATAAGAAGGTGGAAACTTACAACTCCAGGGTTGATCAAATCTCGGGAGCACCGCCGATATTGAAGGGCTTAGATTCCAAAAAGTTCATGCAAAAACCTTTTCCCTCTAGTGCAGCTCCCAAGCCAATCCCCAAGAAGTTCCGCATGCACGAGATTCCTAAGTACAATGGAATGACCGATCCAAACAAATATGTCACCTCTTACATATGTGCTATCAACGGGAATGATCTAGAGGATGACGAGATTGAATTTGTCTTCCTAAAGAAATTCGGAGAGACCCTGTCAAAGGAAGCTATAATATGGTACCACAATTTACCACCTAAGTCTATTAGCTCATTTGCTAGGCTTGAATTCTTTCGTAAAGGCACATGCTAGGGGGGG
>MU736597.1:0-12606 GCA_026770625.1 Nicotiana glauca | reverse complement strand
GGGGGGGGGGGAGGGAGGGAGAGAGCACCAAGATTGAGACCAGGAAGTCAGACCTTTTCAAGGTAAGGCAGAAGGACAATGAAATGCTCAGAGAATTTGTGTCTCGATTCCAAATGGAACGGATGGACCTGCCACCTATCGTTGATGATTGGGCTGTTCAAGCTTTCACCCGAGGACTCAATGTTCGAAGCTCGGTGGCTTCGCAGCAGTTGAAGCATAATCTGATAGAATACCTGGCTATCACTTGGGTCAATGTGCATAATCGGTACCAATCGAAGATCACGGTCGAAGACGATCAACTTTGGCTCCCTCTCCGTTTATCTTGTCAAACCCGTCGATATAATCAAGAGGGATATTGACCGAGAACCGAGGTTGAATAAAGATCGATACAATGGAGATCGTATATGCAACGGATTTGGGCAAAATTTTATACGAAATGAAAGGAGAATTGATCGAGGCTAGAGCTTTCGAAATGAGCAGAAATGGCTTCGACAGGACTATCGTACCTAAAGAAGCACCACGATTATTAGAATACAACTTTAATGTTGATGCAGTTGCAATTGTATCAGCTATTGGATGCATCAAAGATACCAAATGGCCTCGACCTTTACAAACTGATCCAGCCCAAAGATATCCCAACCAAATGGGCAAATATCATGGCACTCATGGCCACAGAATAGAAGATTGTCGACAATTGAGTGAAGAAGTAGCCTGGTTATTTAGCAACGGGCACCTTCAGGAATTTCTGAGCGACTGAGCCAAGAATCATTTCAGAAACAGAGACTCCAATAAACAAGCCGAGCAATAAGAAACTCAACACGTCATTCATATGATTATCAGAGGGGTCGATGTTCCTCAAGGTAGTATGTTAAAGCACACCAAAGTATCCATCACGAGGAAGAAACGAACTCGAGATTACATACCAGAAAGAACTCTGTCTTTCAATGACGAGGACACAGAAGGAACCGTGCAGCCTCATAACGATGCACTGGTAATATCTGTACTGTTGAATAAATCTCGAGTTAAACATGTGTTAATTGACCCAGGTAGCTCGGCCAACATCACTCGATCAAGGGTCGTAGAAAAACTTAGCATATAGGACCAAATAGTACCTGCAACTCGAGTGCTAAATGGATTTAACATGGCTTGTGAAAATACTAAGGGAGAAATAACACAACCAGTAAATGCATCCTGAACCATCTAGGAGACCAAGTTTTATGTAATCGAAGGGACATGAGGCACAACGCCCTGTTTGAGAGACCATGGATCCACAACATGAGGGCTGTGCCCTTGACCCTTCACTAGGTGTTAAAATTCCCAACACCATAGGGGATTAGAATGATCTTTGAAGAGCAGCCTGCCGTAAAGGAGATGTCTATCGTCGATGAAGTAATTCCGATATCAACACTTTCATTGACAAAGGATCCAGGTTTAAAAGCAAAACAGGAAGCCAAATAGCAATCACCGATGCTAGCATCGACCCAACTGAACAAGCAGGGGACTAACGAAGACAATGATTACGGGGTTCCTCGATCCTTTATAGTCCCCGATGATTCTGACGCTACCAAATCAATGGAAGAAGAGCTGGAGCAGATCGTACTAATCAAAAACTAGCTTGATCGGAAGGTATACCTGGGCACGGGGTTAGCTCCCAAGCTCAGGAAAAAACTCATTCAATTTCTTGTAGCTAACATGGATTGTTTTGCTTGGTCCCATCTCGACATGACAGGGATCCCACGAGAGATCACTACTCACAAGTTGAGCCTAGACCCGAAATTCCATTCGGTCAAGCAGAAAATGAGACCCCAGTCCGAGATCAAGCATGCTTTCATAAAGGATGAGATAAATAAACTCCTTAAAATAGGGTCCATTCGGGAGGTCAAATACCCGGAATGGTTAGCAAAGGTAGTAGTAGTACCTAAAAAGGGAATAAACTAAAAATGTGTGTGGATTATAAAGATTTAAATAAGGCATGCACCAAAGACTCTTTTCCTTTGCCAAACATCGATCGCATGATTGATGCCACGACCGGCCACGAGATCCTCAGTTTTCTCAATGCCTACTCCGGGTACAACCAAATACGAATGAACCTGGATGATGAGGAAAAGACCTCCTTCATCACTAAGTATGGCATTTACTGCTATAATGTAATGCCATTTGGATTTAAAAATGTCGTTGCCACTTACCAATGCCTAGTAAACAGAATATTCGAAGAACAAATAGGGAAATCCATGAAAGTTTACATTGAAAATATGATAGTTAAGTCCCTGCGAGTAGAAGACCATTTAAAGCATTTGCAGGAAACCTTTATTATATTGAAGAACTACAACATGAAACTGAATCCGAAAAAATGCGCGTTCGAAATCGGATTAGGTAAATTTCTAGGGTTCATGGTATCCAACCGAGGAATCGAGATCAACCCAAAAAATATCAAAGCTGTCGAGGATATCACGGTAGTGGACAATGTGAAAACCGTACAAAGGCTAACTGGGTGCATTGCCACATTGGGCCAATTCATCTCGAGGTCCTCTGATAAGAGCCATCAATTTTTCTCGTTACTGAAGAAGAAAAACAACTTCACATAGACCCCGAAATGCCAACGGGCCTTGGAAGAACTTAAGAAATATTTATCGAGCCCGCCACTGCTTCAGACACCGAGGGTAGACGAACAATTATACTTGTATCGGATAGTATCAGAAATAGCGGTAAGTGGAGTCTTAGTTTGGGAAGAACAAGGTACACAATTTCCAATTTATTATGTTAGTCGGAACTTAAGTGAGGCTGAAATTAGGTATCCTTACCTAGAAAAATTGGCGCTCGCTTTACTAAGTACCTCTAGGAAACTGAAATCATATTTTCAGTGCCATCCTATATGTGTTGTGACAACTTACACATTACGAAATATAATGCATAAACCCGAACTCTTGGGACGATTTGCCAAATGGGCCATAGAAATTAGCGGGTACGATATCAAATATCAACTCCGGACAGCCATTAAGTCTCATATTTTTGTAGATTTCGTGGCAGACTTACGCTGTCCTTAATACCCGAAGTTGAGAGAAAATTGTTGGTAAACTCGGGAACGTCTTCGGGAATCTGGACCCTCTTTATGGACGGTGCCTCGAACGCAAAAGGGTCCGGACTTGGCATCATACTGAAGCCACCCACATGTAATATAGTTAGGCAATCCACTAGAACTGTGAAATTGATTGACAACAAGGCCGAATATGAGGTCATGATTGTAGGTCTCAAACTGGCCAAAAGCTTGGGGGTGGAGGTGATCGAAGCTAAGTGTGGCTCCCTCTTTATGGTGAACCAAGTTAATGGAACGTTCGAAGTCAGAGAAGAACAAATGCAAAAGTACCTAGATAAGTTACATGTAACATTACATCGGTTCAAAGAGTGGACTTTACAGCACGTACCTCGAGATCAAAATAGCGAGGCCAATGCACTTGCAAACTTAGGCTTGTCGGTTGAGGACGATGAGCTCAACACGGGGGCAGTTGTACAACTCATGAGATCAGTAGTGGAAGAAGGTCATGCCAAAATAAACTCCACAAGCTTAACTTGGGATTGGAGAAATAAATACGTAGAGTATTTGAAAACCGGGAAACTACCATCATAACTAAAAGAATCGAGGACCATGTGCATAAAAGCAGCCCGATTCAGCTTGTTCGAGGTCGAAACCTTGTTCAGAAGAATGTTCGATGGTCCACTAGCAATATGTCTGGGATCGGAAGATACCGATTACGTTATGAGGGAAGTCCACAAGGGCACCTGCGGAAACCATTAATGCACCGAATCATTGGTTCGAAAGGTAATCAGAGCTAGCTATTACTAGATCGACATGGAAAAATATGCGAAGGAGTTCGTACGAAATGTGACAAATTCCAAATACATGATCTGATGATATACCAACCCGTAGAACTGCTGCATTCGGTCTTGTCACTATGTCCATTTATGAAGTGGGGAATGGATATCATCGGCCCTCTTCCATGGGTACCAGGTAAGGCTCAATTTATCTTATTTATGACTGACTATTTTTCTAAGTGGGTTGAAGCCCAGGCGTACGAGAAGGTGAGGGAGAAGGAATTCATTGACTTCATTTGGGATCATGTCATATGTTGGTTTGGGATACCATCCGAAATTGTATGTGACAACGGGAAACATTTTATCGGCAGCAAAGTGACCATATTTCTCGAAGATCAAAAGAATCTTATCGACACCTTACCTCCCTAGTGGGAATGGACAAGCCGAATCGACCAACAAAACCATAATCCAAAACCTTAAGAAAAGGTTAACCGACGCCAAAGGAAAATGGAAGGAGATCCTGCACAAAGTCCTTTGGGCATATCGCATGACCTCGAAGTTCAGTATCGGGGCTACTCCGTTCTCATTAGTTTATGGAGCCAGAGCTCTAATATTGGTCGAAGTCGGGGAGCCAAGTATCAGATTCCAGTATGAAACAAAGGAATCAAATGATGAGTCCATGAATACGAGCTTGGAGCTATTGGATAAAATGCGTGAAACCGCCCTTGTTCGATTGGATGCTCAAAAGTAATGGATAGAGATGTATTATAATCGAAGGTCCAACCTTCGATACTTCAATATTGGGGACTTAGTACTAAGGAAGGTCACACTAAACACCCGAAACTCGAGTGAAGGGAAGTTGGGTCCGAATTGGGAAGGACCGTACCAAATTCTCGAGGTCACCGACAAAGGATCCTATAAGCTCAGAACGACAAATGGGGAACAACTATCGAGCAATTGGAATGTAACTCACCTAAAACGATATTACTGCTAAGGTAAGACCCCATTTATTTTCTGTGTTTCGGACTAACACTTGTAGGTGATCGACAAGAAGCGGCACGAAGTCTTTAGGTCTGGAAGCACGCATTGCACTCTTTTTCCTTTGAACCGGTTTTGGCCTAAATGGGTTTTTCGGCAGAATTTTTAATGAGGCAACAATGGATCATCTAACTTAAAATCAAGGACCGTTCACGAATCAGTATCAAAGCTGGCATTAACAATATCCAAGTTTCCTTTACAATCAAGCTCGAATACTGGGGGGCATCACCCTCAGATACCGACATTAGCAAGGAAAGAAACTTCGTATCGATTGGTAGGACGCATGGTAAGAGCCAAACAGTCAAACGAACCGTGCCCACATAGGTTGATCGAATCCTAACACAAAGCATGTATACATTAAGTTACTATTTTACACAAGAATAAAGAGAAGTCTCTTCCTTGCAATCATCTCATGTTTTAAAAAAAAATCTTCTTTACATCCCTTAAAGAATTTTGTTCTTCCGATATCCTAAAGGCAAAGACCTCAAGGGCCGCTAATAACCGGAGTTCGAATGTTCACTCCCTCACTCAGGGACTGTCATCTAAAAATAAACTCGAGCGGCCCAAGACACTAGATCTCGGGAGCATAAGACCTATCAGGCAACCCCTAAATTTTAAAGGCCACGGCCATCTCCACTCGGAGATTGTTATATTCGGAAAGCCCAGATAACTCAAGAAAACAAGTTCACTGGGCGACTACTGAACTAAAAGGCTACGGCCATATTAACACGGATCGGAGATGTCCGAGACCTGTAACAAAAGATAGGCCTTCAAAAAAGAAAACTTTTTCCATAACCGGTTCTATAGGCTACCCTCAACAATCTATAATCTCAACTACTTACTTTGGGAGGAAATTTCCGATAATACCAAACTCCTAAAATATTTTAAAACAGATTAAGGTAAATGCGAGGTTTTTTCGAACCTTTGAACAAAACCTACTTATTTCATGTTAAGGCATTTCGACCTTTTTGTAAACACAAATGATAAAATAAAGGAAAAATTCGAAAGCTGAACGGGAAAGAAAACCTTGTATATATACCAAAAAATCTTTTTATAAGGGACAAATGGCCCCGATACATAAATTTACAATAGCCAAAATGGCAAAGACAAAACGACTAAAAAGACCCTTAGATGGCCTAATCTTCACCGGAACCTGCATCATCGCCTTTGCTTCCTTCGGTCCCATCCGAATCTTCGAATCCATCGGAATCCTCCCCCTCAGGATAAGCCAGCTTCCTGGCCTTGGCCTCAAATATCTTGGCATTCTCGATCTCAGCTGAGACCAGATCTCTTCGATTATTTTGGCCTGGGTTGAGGTCTTTTCCTCTGCATCTCGAAGTTGGGCCTCGTCCGATGCCAATTGTTCTTGGGCATCCTCCTTTTCCGAGGCTAAAAGGTCTATATTTTTCTTCCACTCCTCGGCCTCAACTTTTATCGTGTCCACTTGCGCTTGGAGCTGACCGATCTGCTCAAACCTCTTTTGGACCTGAAGCTTCGGGCCGTTAGTCACTGTATCCAAATTGTCGTCACTATCTTCAAGTACTCAATTTACCTGCTCGACCCACTCGGTATGCTCTTTCTGAGCCGCTTCCAACTCAGCTTAAAGTTTCTCATTGAGAAGCTTATGGTATCCCTCTTCTTAGTAAGCTCTCGAACATCGACCTTGTGTTGGGTTAACTCCTCCCGATATCGAAGGAAAGTTTCATTATGAAGTACTGAGACCTATAAGCATAAAGAAGAGTGTTACGATCATTCGCAACTTAAAATCTAAAGTACATAGTAAAGAGGCACTCGAAGTTACCCGATTCAACACTAGTTGAGCTTCAATGAACAAGCAGGGCGCTTCCACCGCGTCCATGTTGGCATGGTCCTCTTCTGTCACCAAGCATCGAATATAGCAAGCAACCCTATGGGGGCGGAGAGAACCTGGGCATCCTCCGGGATAGAGATAATTATTGATCGTTTTTGGTCAGGATCAGCACTCAGAGCCGGGAAAAAATCCACTAACTTCGGACACGAAGAAAATCCGCTAGAATAAGAAGATGGTGCTTTCTTTGGTAACGAAAAGTCACCAAACCTGGTGACGTCCTCCGAAGTGGTAGATTCTAAACCTTCGAAGAAATGATTGATATCTGTCACCCCTTGAGGCCCCTTACGTGAATGCTATTTTAGAAAACCGGCCTCGTTGATCATGGAATCAGAGAATAGAGGAGACCCGGTAAGGTCAATCGCCCCAAGAACATATTTCGGGGTACTTTCCTCTTATCGAGAATCATCAGATCTAGTCTCCCTCTCAACCCCCCTAGCTTGGGGCAAAGCAGCCTCACCCTTTTGCGATTTAGAGACCCAGTCCAACACCTTCTCGGTTGCCTCCCCGGATTAAGGTAATGCAGTATAGATTCGCACCCGAGCCACTAGCTCGGAATGCTCTTCTTCTTCGGATTCATCCCTCAGCCGATGAATTGAGTCCAATGAGAGGGCGTTGGTCCTTTCCTTAGGTTTGTGAACCTGCCTCCTTTTCGGTCTCTGCTTCTCCGAGTTCGGGGAACTTGGAGCCCCTTTCCTTTTATTTTCTTTGTCCTGCTTCAAAGTAAGTGATTGGGGGAGAACATCTTCAACACCATATGGGGACCTCATCGCAACATCTTTCCCAAGGCCTACAAAGAAAAAGAGATGAGCAAGCTTGGAAAGAAACCTAAGTGATGTCGGCTCTAGGAAAGAATCTTACCATGAGAAATGGCCTCCCACTGGCCCTTTGAAAGATTGTGCCATGTGCGCTCGGAGTAGGGCTTCTGTGATACGATGCCCTCGACCCCTTCCTTGAGGCGAGGAACTGCATCCGGCATCCAAGCGACAGCTGCACCACAAAACATCAATTAGCTGAAAGGAAAGGGAAAAACAACAAGCAAAATCTTAAAAGTGAAGTTATACTTACGTTTCATGTTCCACTTCTCGAAAAATGGTATTTCCTCAGCCGAGATTAGGTCCGAGGTATTCACTCGAACGAACTGGCCCAACTAGCCTTGGTCTCGGTCTTCATCTATGCTCGAGAATATGGCCTTAGTAGCCTGACGGGCAAGCTTTATCAATTCCCCTCGGTAGATTCGGGGACTGTACAGACGCATAAGATGGTCGATGGTGAAGGGGAACTTGTTGAGATTGCTCACAAGGAAACAAAGCAGAATAACAATCCTCCAAAATGAAGGATGAATCTGCCCGAGCGTCACTTCATATCTTTTACAAAAGGCTATAATAACTGGTTCTAGAGGACCAACGTGAAGGGATAAGTGTAAACACTTAAAAAATCCTCCACGTGGGTAGTAATCGATTCCTCGGGTGCAGGCACCAGTACGTGCTTACCGGCCCAATTGCACTCTTCCTTGACCTTGGAGAGGAGATTGTCGGTGACTGAACATATGTATGTCGAGACCGGCTTGCACCGACCCGGTACGAAAAAGGTTTTCCCAACTTTGAAGTCAGCACGTATTGGGCAACTTAAAGGAACAAACGTAGTTAAAGCAGGCTCTGATATCTTCTCTTCGACAACAGTAGACAGAGCCTTTTCTTCTTCAGAAATTCTCGAGGAAGAGGGAGTTTCCTTTTGAGGAACGGATTTAGAAGTCTTTGCCATTGCTTCTGAGTAAGGATGAAGAGATAGTACTGATGAAAAAAAAGGCGTAATTGGCGGATAGTTTATGAAATTTTTTAGAAAACTACAAAGGAAGATGTTTCAAAACTTGAACCAGAAAACCAGAGGAAGAAGGTGATAAAATTTTTCTTAAAAACACAAGAACAAACGTTTGAATGTAAAGTTCTAAAGAACGGAAGGATGAAGTATTTATAGTTTGCAAACGGCGATTCAAAGCCCGTAGTGGCCGACCAACAACTGACATCCATTTAATGCACTTGAGACTAGATCGACGGGACATTTCAGTTACCTTTTGTCGCTTACGTCATGTTTTATTGAAGCAAGGCTCGGAATTTCATATGGTTTCTCGTCATCTTCTCTCTGAAAAATGAGAGGACTATTTGCATACGGTCGAAACCAGGTTTGTCCACTGTGTGACCAGCCGAGGCTGAAACGTGATAGGTCAGAGCTCGAGCTCGAGCTCGGGTTATGTCGAATAAAGGCACGAAGTTAAATCGTTGAGCTCGTGACTCCAGGACAAAACAAGATCGAGGGAACTTCGCTGAGCCAAATAATGGAAGACCGAAATATCCGGGATCGGTTGGAGATCATGGCGAAAATCTCGGCACGTATCAATGAGAGGTCGATGAATTAGAAAATCATGAGATTGGTTACCTTTTATAAAGTTGTATCAATAGTAGGAATCCCCTACTATATAAAGAGAGGTTTGATCATTTGTAAAACACATTATAATACACATAAAAAAGCAATACACTGTTATTTCTAGTCATCTTGTTATTCTGTTCTAACATCAATTGAGGCATTTCTTGGCTCGAGGGTGATCAAATTCAAAGGCTAAAGCTGTTCAATTTGTTTGGTTTGCACTTATTTTCTTATTATAATTTCAATATTTATCTATTTCCTTAATTTGTATCAAGTTACATCACGTATCCTTAAAACCACGTATAAATTCATTTATTATCCGATTTTAAGGGTAAACATAGATATTCCATCAAGTACAAAATTAAACGTAAATAAATTTATTGCCAAAGGAATAATGCCATATATAATAGAAAATATTATTTCCTACTACATGAAATTCGTCCCTTTTACGTGATCTCATATTAATTGATGTACAGTATGCGCCATATTTTATATTTAATAAAAAAACTACATATATCTTCTGTTGTACAATATTTCTTTATAAATTTTCAATTTTTTAGTAAATAGTTTCTTGGTCTAATTTCCTCCATTCCCCCTTCATGTGGGGGATTGTTGCGTTTTTATTAAGGGGTGTGAATGGGAAATGAAAGAGGAGGTACTTTTTAGATTGCACCTCTCCATATCACCCTTCCTTTGTCTATAAATTTAGAGGCTTGGCCTCATTTTTCAGACATGAAAAATCTGAAAATTTCTCCCCTCATTTCTATATTGTTGCATTATTCTCAAATAAACATAAGTGTCAAGTGTGATTTGCTCCGTCTATTTAGTTCGCTGAAATTCTGTAGTTTCGATTGCCAGTATTGCAGAATAGTTATTCCGTTCTATTCTGGGAGGAATTAATCCAAAACCTTGGGCAACAATGAGGGGATTAAATTCCTTAAAGACACACAAGCAATTTGTGGGCTCAGAATTAGTTTTTCTGTTTTGTTTATTAAACTAACGTTTCTCTGCTTCTTTGATTTTATGATTTTGAACACAGTAAAACCAACAATGTTAAGGAATTTAATGTTTATGTGTTCTTTTTCTATTCTGGCTGAAAGTTGGATCAATTGGAGATCTAACAATATAATAGGTACATGTCATTTCGGGGACGTCATTACAAGTGGTCTCACTGGACGTTACCTATTGGAATTGGTTTACATGGATTTCCAAAAGCCTGGCTGTTGCTAAGGTTGTTTTAGACTACTAAGAAATTGCATCTTAATATGGAACAATCAGTATAAGATGCAGATGGTAATTGCCTTACCAATAGAAAGAGGCCTAGACATTCCGAGCGGCATGGATGATGTTGCAATCGAAGAGTTGCTCTTCTGTTAATAGTACTCGTTGGTGGACTATATATGGTTTTTCAAGAGTACTCGCTGGTGGAAAAGACCTTATAAGTCATAAAGGATTCTCGCTTAAAGGAGTTACGTTGTTTGATATCATCATCCCAAGGAAAATTAAATGCAATGAACTTAATCTTAAAGAAAATGGCAGTGTGCTTGACCACACGACTTGGATAATTCGATGTATATTTCTTGAACATTGACGAAAAGTACAAGGACGAGGGCCTAATTTGGATTTCTGACATCCGATGCTGCATCGAGTGGAAGGGTTGTTATTCGTGTAGCACTTTTAAGGAGGGTATGTTGATGAAATTTGGTCATTGTCTGTTCTCTATATCCTGTCGAAAGATTGAAAAATATGTGAAATTCCCACAGCGGGTACCACTGATTAGCAAGAAAGGAATTAAACAATTCTTCCTTTATCAATCCATTGACACGTTGGATAGTAATATGGCAACCAATTGTGTTGTTTTCTGTCAAATAATGGTGTTTGACCAATTAAAGGATGCGGTGAATTCTACGTTGTTTGGCCAGTAAAAGTATGATCAGATTATATAAGTTTATTATAATAGAATCTGCTTCAGTGCTGTAGTTGCGACTCCATGGTCAAAACCATCACCTCAATACACAGATTTATACGGAGAAAGAAATACCCAATGTCTGTGCTTCAAAGGGAAATTGGCTTCATCCAGTTTTGGTCCAAAAGTTTACGGGTGATCACATTCTATTCTTGAGAGATGGTCATAGCGTAAAATTAATGGATCGAAAAGAATTGAGATATACACAAGTGGATCGATCTTTTTAAATTGTTTAAAGTGTTATAATGGTTTAGTTGAAAACCCATTTGGAAACAGAATTAAAATTCTCGTAATTTTCTACACCAGTTGTGGAGAATAAAGTCTTCGTAATTTTGTACTCCTTCTTCGAGATCAAAAGCTACGTGATTTTTTACTCGTTCGTTGAGATTAAAGTCTTCGTGACTTTCTACTCATTTGTCAAAAATTAAAGTCTAAGTGACTTTATACTCGTTTTGGAGATTAATTTTTTTCAACTCTAATTTATTTTTTGGTTTAAAGACTAAAAGCTTCACCATTTATTAAATTTGATTGTGTCACATATTATTCGGTTTGCAGATTAAAAACTTCACCGTTTATTAGATCCGATATCAGATATTACTATGTTAGAAGATTAAACTTCAATGTTTTATTAATTCTGATTGTGTCAGATTGGTTTGAAGATTAAAAACTTCACCATTAATTCTGGCTTTGTCGTGACACAAACAATAGTTTTTGTGGTTGGCTCAACAACATAATGGGGGCGTCGAATGTGTATCTCCTTTTGAAGAAACATGTTTGGAATATTAAATTATTCACCAAACGATCGCCCCTTAGTCACCGCAATCTAATGGAAATGTGGAAAGAAAGAATATAATGCCAAGGGAGACGATAAATGCCTAGTTGATAAGTTTTGATTTACCCAAAACTTGGAGACAACTAACCAAATACTTATTCACGTACGCCATAGTAAGACACACTCCATTCCATATGAACAATGGAAAGGAAGAAAACCACACTTGAAATATTTTTAAATGTGGGAGGTATTTGGGTAAAGTGTAAGTTCTTAAACTCAAAAGGAAAAAATCGGATCAAACACCATTGATTCCGTTTTCATAAGATATGCAACAAATAGTAAGGCATATCGCTTTCTGATTCATAAATCAATAAATTCCGATATTCATATTAATACGGCTATCGAATCGGATAATTCTGAATTCTTTGAGAATATTTATCCGTATAAAAAGGAATATGAGTTGTCTAGTGAAATATTTAAGCAAACTCGGGAAGAAGCAAAGGAAAGTACGTTGAATTAGAAAATTCCAAGACGTAGTAAACATCAGGATAACTACTTCTTTTGGATTGGATTTTCTGACATTCTTGTTGGAAAATGAGCCTCAAACGTTTAAAGAAATATTGTCTTCCTCAGAAGTACAATATTAGAAGAGGCAGTCAATAGTGAGATAAAATCCATATTAAGTAATCATACTTGGGAATTGGTTGATCTTCCTCCAGGAAATAAACC
>MU736591.1:34048-49012 GCA_026770625.1 Nicotiana glauca | reverse complement strand
TAAATGCAATATTTTTGTATTTTTAATTAATTTAAACAAATAAACATGCATGCACAAATGCAAACAAAATTCACAAAATCACACACACAATGCAAAAACTATTTTATTTTGAAATTTTGGGAATAATTCTCATATAAGGCAAAAATCACGTGCTCACAACGTGTTTCCTTTATCAAATTTAGTCTTATAACCTTTCAAACTAAGAAGGAAAAGTTTGTTTGATATTTGAAATTTGCTTCTGCTTAAAAATGTTCTTGGTTTCAAATTAACGTTTCTACTTTTGAAGTTTGCAAAGAATAATGTTTCTGATCTTCTCAGGTTTTTGCACCTAAGAATGACTGAAGCTAAGACTTATTCAAGTCTTATGTTAGCTAGGTTTTACTTTTACTATGAGTAGCCACATGGCATAGATGACTTATGAGTCATTCTTTGCCTTGTGGCATTTGTGTCACGTTTTTTTGGAGTGAGATTTTGTTAATTTTTATCCACTTATTAGTTAATCGGGTAATATCTTGTTACCCGATAATTAATCAATAACCTGCATAATTTAAAAATTATCACAAATTACTTAATATTCTTCTTATTTTTAATATATTTCATATATACATTATACTACCTTAGTCATATGGTACCTTGCATGGTCATAATTATTGGGTATTATCGCTCGGCCCGTATTTTATTCCAAATTGATCACTTCCAACGAAACTCGTTTTCGTTAATCCGAGTACTCATTTATCCTTCATAACACTTATGTATCACTTGTTATAAATAGCGTAAGTACGTTAACGTCAAGATGATCTTCTCCCCAAGTCTACGTCGGTTAACTGATAACGAAATTTTTAACTTACGAAAATGCGAGATGTAACATCCTTTCCGCCTTAGAAATATTTGTCCTCGAATGTTCAACTCTCCATTATCTATATAACTTTGGCAAGGTCGCCTCTGTAACAACACCACTACCACTTTCCCCCATAGAAGCTTAAACATCCCTAATTATGAATAACGACAATGGCCTCACTTGACCAACGATAATAACCAATAGAAGAATTTATACTCGTACCTTAAATTTATGACGCCTCAGTCGGACCCTTCTCTTGAGGAGGAAATAAATAGGAATATATAGACTTCATGTCTCCCTCGGCCTCCTAAGTCACTTCTTCCACATTGTTGTTTCTTCAAAGTACTTCCACTGAAGCTACGTCATTAGTTTTCGATCTCTGAATTCGTCCGTCTAATATAGCAATGGGAGTTTCTTCATATGACGGATGTTTTATGACCTGAATGTCATCAACTAACACACTTCTAGAAGGATTTCTATACATTTATGGAGCATTGACACATGAAAGACTGGATGTACAGACTCCAAGTCCGAAGTCAAGTTTAATTCATATACAACCTAGCTTACTTTGCGTATGATCCTTTATGGTCCCATGTAACGAAGGAAAATTTTTCCTTTCTTTCCGAACCTCCTAACATCTTTCATCGGTGATACCTTTTTGGAATACCCAATCGTCCACCTGAAATTCCAAGTCTCGTTATCTATTATCTGTATAAGCCTTCCGACGGTCTTGAGCTGCCAATAGACTTTCCTGTATAAGCTTAATTTTCTCGATTTCCTATTGTACCAATTCTATTCCTACTAACATAGTTTCCCCAATATCGAACAACCCTATAGGCGTCCTACACTTTTGTCCGTAAAGAGCTTAGTATAGAGCTATCTGAATTCTAGAATGGTAACTATTATTATATGCGAACTCAATAAGCGGCCGTTGATCATCCCAGCTACCTTTGAACTCTTTTACACAAGCTCGTAACATATACTCCAGTGTTTGAATAGTGGTCTCAGCTTGCCCGTCTTTCTGTGGATGAGATGATGTACTAAGACTTACTTGAGTCCCCAATCCTTTTTGGAAGGACCTCCAAAAGTTAGCTGTAAATTAAGCTCCTCTATCCAAGATAATAGATACAGGGATACCCTGCAGTCGTACTATCTCCTTAATATAAAGCCTTGCATAATCCTCTAAGAAATATGTAGTTCTAATGGGTAGAAAATGGGTTGACCTTGTAAGCCCATCAACAATCACCCATATCAAATCGAACTTACGCTGGGTACGAGGTAAGCCTACGATGAAGTCCATATTGATTATTTCCTATTTCCAAGTTGGAATCTCCATAGCCTGCAATAATCCACCGAGTTTCTGATGCTCAATCTTAACCTGCTGACAGTTAGGACACTGAGTAACAGATTATGCTATATACTCTTTTATTCCGTCCCACCAATACACTTCCCTGATATCATGATACATCTTTGTTACTCCTGAATTGATAGAATAACCAGAATAGTGAGTTTGTCCCATAACCTTCCAACGCAGCTCTGCAACATTAGGCACACATAATCTCTTTTGATATCTGAGGACCCCATCTTATGTAATTTCAAACGGTGTCTTCTCCTTCTAAAGATTGGTATACCAATAATGGACTAGCACAGGATCCTCGTACTGGCGTTTCTTTACTTTAGTTACTAAAGAGGATGTTGTTGTATCCTGAAAAAGTAATTCGAATATCACCTGAGTCCAGTAATCGAACTCCAAGACTAGGTAGTTGATGAACCTCATGGACTATTCCCCTCTTTTCTGGCTGTAAATACGACAGGCTAACTATAGATCTACAGCTGAGGGCGTCGGCTACTACGTTCGACTTCCCGAATGGTATAACATATCAATGTCATAGTCTTTAAGTAGCTCCAACCATCTCCTTTGACAGAGATTCAATTCCTTTTTCTTGAAGATGTATTGGAGGCTTCTATGGTCTGTATAGATATCATCATGAATGTCATACAAGTAGTGCCTTCAGATCTTTAGTGCATGAATTACCGCACCTAACTCTAAATCATGGGTCGGGTAGTTCTTCACGTACTTTTTTTTAATTGTCTAGAAGCATAAGCCACAACCTTACCATGTTGCATCAGCACACAACCCAATCCAATGCATGAAGTGTTGCAATAGATAACATAACCATCGGTCCTTTCTGGGAGCGTTAGAACCGGTTCTGAAGTTAATCTGTCCTTTAGTGCCATAAACTCCCTTCGGAAGGATTTGTCCATTGAAACATAGTTCCCTTCTGAGTTAACTTACATGAGTATCCCAATCTTTTACAATTCAGGAAATTTCCCTCTTCGGAGGCCCAAACCTCATCCTTTAATTAATCACAATTACGCTCTTACCCCAATATTAGGGCAGCATTTCATCTATTCTAAATATTACTAGTCTTAGACTCCTTAGAGTTTATTCGAACTATACTGAGCCTTCTATAACTTAGAGAAACCATCAGCTATCTTATGAACTTATTCCCAAGGACTTACCCATTCTTGTTACCTTTTTCCTCATCATTTCTTATCCTTCCTCATTTCTTCCTAAAACCTTGTCGCTCTACCATACTTTATCTTGCGACCTACACATATCTATTTATACTTATTCGCAACCTTTCTTCAACTTATTGCATCACAAACTTCCTTATTTTATCCCGGAACATTAAGCGAGACAGTACATACTATTTTGGCCGAAGGTGCTTAGAAGAAATGAAAATTCCGTTATAAGTTTCCTGTAATAACCTGCCAAACTAAGAAGGAAAAATTTGTTTGAAATTTGAAATTTGCTTCTGCTTCAAAATGTTCTTGGTTTCAAATTAACGTTTCTACTTTTGAAGTTTGTAAAGAATAATGTTTCTGATCTTCTCATGTATTTGCACCTAAGAATGACTGAAGCTAAGACTTATTCAAGTCTTACGTTAGCTAGGTTTTAATTTTACTATGAGTGGCCACATGTCATAGATGACTTCTGAGTCATTCTTTCCCTTGTGGCATTTGTGCCACATTTTTTTGGAGTGAAATTTTGTTAATTTTTATCTACTTATTAGTTAGTCGAGTAATGTTCTGTTATTTGGTAATTAATCAATTACTAGCATAATTTAAAAATTATCACAAATTACTTAAAATTCTTCTTATTTTTAATATAGTTCATATATATTTTATAAAAAATACTATAGTGGTCATATAGTACCTTGCATGGTACTAGTTCATAATTATCAGGTATTATCGCTCGACCTGTATTTTATTTCAAATTGGTCACTTCCAACGAAACTCGTTTTCCTTAATCTGTGTACCCTTTTATCCTTCGTAACACTTATTTATCTCTTGTTATAAATAGCGTAAGTTCGTAAACGTCAAAATGATCTTATCCCCGAGTCTACGTCGGTTAACTGAGAACGAAATTTTTAACGTACGAAAATGCGAGACGTAACAGCTGAATTGGCCATATACAGTACTGAGTGACCGAGTAATTTGTGACCGTGAGTACACAAGGTTTCCATTTAGATGTCATATTCCTCATACCATTTAGTATTATTTATTTTACTTGTACGGAGTTAACTGTTGAACTTGAACGCATGCCTACATTTTTGTACTCTTATTTTATATTGGATTGTACCTGCGGAGCTCGTCACTACTTTCAGCCCAGAGGTTAGTATTGTTACTTATTGAGTTGGTTGTACTCATATTATACTCTACATTCCGTGTGCAAATCCAGGTACTTCCGGATACAGCGACTACTAGATTTCAGGTATTTATCAGTTGGATATTTCAAGGTAGCTGCTTGGTGTCTGCAGTCCTTGACTCTTCTTCCTATTAGTTATTTGTACTTTTCTATATTTTCAGACAGTTTTGTTATTGGTCAGACCTTGTTATTATTTAGATGTTCATGTACTCAGTGACACCGGTTATTAGGATTGTATTTGTTTAAGCATTTGTGGGATTTTCCATTAAATCTAATTATTATGTTTTCAAACTTAAAAGAAATTGTGATTTAAATAGATTTTTGCCTTGCCTAGTATTGAGATAGGCTCCATCACGACAGGTGAGATTTTGGGTCATGACAATGTTCATCGTTACATCTTCATCAATGACCCTGATAATTAGCATTAAAGAAGGACACGCTCCTAGGACCTCCTTCCTTTGACGCAGCTATAAATAGTGAGCTCAGTTATCATTATAAAGGACATGAATTTTATGAAAAACTTACACTACATTATACACAAAGCATAATACAATTTTATTTTCTCGCTTTTTAATTTCATCGTTGCTGTGCCCGGAAACCTTGTTCCCGGAACTGCCATCTCTTTTTTTTCATCTACATTTTAAACTAAGTATTGTATAATTATTTACTTATTTTATTATTTTCCTGATCATATTAGTTCACTTTTCTAGAAACCACTTATAAATTCAACTGTACCATTTTACAGGTAAACGGTTTGGCACCCACCGTGGGGTCTAGACAGTCATGCAATTAAATTAATCCTTGGCTTTCTTTAGTAACGTGCTTTGATTATTTTGTCTTAGAAAATATCATAAAAATGGCATATAACGCTGTTAACAACACTCATAACCCCGAGGTTCGAGGAGATCAACCTCACTTTGAAGACTCAATCAGTGACACCCACAATCAGGGGAATGGTGCCACACTAGTGCATGACAGGCAGTATCATCAACATGTTCGGGAGATCACTCCTGATGATGCTGATGAGGAGAATGTAGTTAATGCGGTAAGGGTCTTGTAATAGCAACAGGCGATCATTCTAGGCTATCTCACACGATAGGATAAGGTTATGACTGAGTTGAAGTAGGCGTTGCTGGGGGATTTGAATAATGCAAACAGACGAGATCAAATTTCTCCTAGTGTTCCCGCAAACCAAACAACACAGAGGGTCGACAACAACACTCCCAGGGACAGAGTTGGCTCTGTTAGGGCTGGTGGAAGCAGATTCGGTCCCAATAACGAGAACGATCCTTTCAAGAATGAACTTTTACGGTTTATGAGGGAAGTAAATGCCTGCATTGACTATATCTCGGGCACGCCACAAGTATTTAAAGGTCCGGACTCAAAGAAGTAAACTCAATTGTCATACAAGCTGGGTGCGGCACCAGAATTAATCCCAAAACGGTTCAAATTGCTTGAAGTGCCAAAGTATGACGGAACTTCAGACCATCAAGAACATATTACTACCTACACAACGGCAGTAAAAGGAAATTATTTAGATCCTCATGAAATTAAATATGTATTGTTAAACAAATTTGGAGACACTCTAATGAGGGAAGCTTTGACGTGGTATTCGCTGTTACCTGAGCATTCCATAGATTCTTTTGAAATGCTCGCGGATTCTTTCATCAAGGCCCATGCCGGGGCCAAACAATAACAAGCCTGGAAGGCCGATATATTTAGGATTGCATAGAGAGAGTCCGAGTTACTATGAGAATTTGTTACTCGATTCCAGAAGGAAGGAATGTTTCTCCTAGCTATCCCAGACGAATGAGCAGCTAAAGCGTGCACCAACGGATTGAATCCGAGAAGTTCGGACGCTTCTCGGAAGCTGAAGGAAAGCCTGCTTTAGTTTCAAGCAACGACTTGGCGGATGTCAACAACCGATACGAGTTAAAAATAAGGATCGAAGATGATCAGGTTGGTTTTCCATCGTCGACCAGAGGACGGGATAAGAACATAGATAAATAAAAAGATGGTTACGCCACAGATAGAAGGACTTTGAGGGGCCAATTTTTGCCTATGAAAGGAGTTTGAAGGTCGTGGCAGAGGCTTTCGGGCATCAGACAAGTTCACCATTGATAAAAGGATCAATCGTAGTCGGAACAACAGATCACTGCATGATAAAGAAATGTTAGGGTCACATGATGCTTCTTACCCTAAGTTATTGGAATTTAACTTCAACATCAGTATAATGGAACTAGTATCAGCCATGAGAAATATCAAAGAGGCATGATTCTCGTGACCAAATGAGATCTGATTCCATCCAGAGGGATCCCAACTTATGGTGTGAATACAATGGGACGAATGCTATCAGACAGGGGACTATCGATACCTTCAGAAAAAAGTGGTAACAATATTGAAGAATGGTCACCTCAGAGAGTTCTTAAGAGACGAGCTAAGAACAATTATGGTCGTAACAGAGACAACGCAGAACCCTCAAAAGCAGGAGAAGAACCCTCACGCCAAATGATTAATATGATCTTCGGAGGGAATGAGATTATCAGGGTCACCTTTTTGGCAGAAAAGAAGACAAAAGTATCACTAACTCATAGTCAAAGGCCCCGGGAAGACAATATCACATTTATAGAGGAGGACGTGGACGGATTGCTGCTACTACACAATGATGCACTGGTAATTTCCTTAAATGTGTTCTAGTGGATCTAGGAGGTTCGGCTAATATCAGACAATGGAGAGTAATAGAACAAGATAAACTCACCGGAAGCATTATTCCGGCCACAAATCTCCTAGCCAGATTCAAGCTTGCGAGCATGACAACCTGGGGAGAGATCTTATTGCTCACGAATGGTGAATGGGTAATGAAAACAACCCTTTTCGAAGTAGTAGATAGTGATGTGGGATACAATATCATCCTGGGAAGGCCATGGTTACCCGAGATGAAAGTTGTTCCCTCAACATATGACCAAATTATTGAAGTTTCTAATGCTCGAAGGATTCAAGTAGATAAGGGGTGATCACCCGGCAACAAGAGAGACGAATGCAATTTTGGTCTCTAGTAGCAAAAGAAAGGAACATGTGACATAGCAATTACAGGAAGAGGCACCTATCCCTAAACCAGAAGATGTTGGATCGGGGATAGAGGCATCAGAACAATATTAGGTGCCGAGATATTTGCAAGTTCCAGAAGAGACGGATGCAACGAAGTCCACGGTGGAATAACTAGAGCAAGTTGTGTTGTTCGAAGAATTATTAGAAAGGAAATTCCACTTGGCGACAAGACTTCACCCGGAGTTCAATCTGCTTTTATCGCATTTCTTAAATTTAATGTTGATTATTTTGCATAGTTGCACGAGGATATGACAAGAATCCTCATGGAGGTAGTCATGCACAAGTTATGTTTGGATCCCAACATACATCCAGTAAGACAAAAGAAGTGCCCTATTGCTGAAGCCAGGAATAAATTCGTCAAAGAAGAGGTAACCCACTTTGTTAATATCGATTTGATCAGAGAGGATAGATATCCGGACTGACATAGTGAATGTAGTAGTAGTTCCTAAGAAGAAAAATAAAATTTCCATGTGTGTAGATTATAAGGGTCTTAATAAGGCATGCCCGAAAGAGTCATTCGCACTACCAAATTTCAATCCAATGATTGATGTCATGTTCGGGAACAAGTTAATGAGTTTTTTCGAGGCTTATTCTGGGTACAACCAAATCAAGATGAACCCGAAAGATCAGGAAAATACTTCATTTATAATGAATTTTGATACATATTGTTACAATATGATGCCTTTCAGTTTGAAAACGTCGGGGACACTTATCCACGACTCATGAATAGGATGTTTGAAAATCAAATCGGAAAAACTATGGAAGTTTATATAGACGATATGCTCTAAGTTTGAATGTAGGCGACCACCTTAAACGTCTGCAACAAACTTTTGACATCCTGAGGAAGCATAATATGGAACTTAATCCTGAGAAGTGCGTGTTCGGGGTTCGTTTTGGTAAGTTTCTGAGATTTCTGGTCTCCCATAAGGGAATTGAGGTAAACCCCGATAAAATCAAGGCCATAGAAGACATTCCAGATCAACTGTCAAACATAAAGGAAGTCTGAAGGCTCATGGGAATATTGCCATGTTTGAGGAAGTTCATTTCCCGATCATTAAAAAAGTGCCATTGCTTCTTCGCACTTCTCAAAAAGAAAAATAATTTTGAATGGACACCGGAGTCCCAACAAGATTTAAGGGATATGAAGAAGTAATTGTCACACCCTCAATTACTCTCAAAACCAAAGGAAGGTGAAATGTTGCTAATTTACCTCGCAGTCTCTGAAGTTCCAGTAAGTGCGGTTTTAGTGCGAGAGGAGTATTATGTTAGAAAAATTTTAACGGAAAATAAAACTCGCTACCCACATTTGGAGAAACTATCCATGCCACACGATAGCTGTGGTGGCTACTTTTCCTTTACGAACATTGTCCATAAATCCGAGCTCTCGGAATATTGGCCAAATGGGTCATCGAAATGAGCGAATTCGACATAGAATATAAACCAAGGACTATAATTAAGTCACAAGTCTTGGTCAACTTTGTGGCCAATTTCAGTCTGAGACTATTGCCTCTGGCAACCAAAGACGCAATAATGGTATCGAAATTGACATCAGGGGTTTGGACCTTATACACGGATGGAGCCTCTAACGTGAAAGGGCCGGGGCTCGGAAAGTATTAGTCACACCTTCGGGGAAAACCCTAAGGTAAGCCATCAAAACGGTCGCTTTAACTAATAATGAAGCAGAGTATGAAGAGTTGATTGCATGGCTCGAATTGGCTCGGGGACTTAACTTTAAAGTCATCGAAATGAAATGTCACTCGTAGCTAGTGGTTAATCAGGTCTATAGGATCTTTGACACCAAAGAACAGCGGATGCAACAATACGTAATAAAAGTCTAGGCTCTATTGGCACGATTCTATGAGTGGTCAATACTCATATCCCAAGTGAGGATAACTCATAAGGAGATGCATTGGAGAACTTAGGATGATCGACGGAAATGAAGGGATCGGAGTCCGAGACGATAGTACAACTGATGAACTCAGTCCTGGATGGGATGGTTATTATGTGGTAAATCCGACTAATTTGGTGTGGGACTGGAGAAATGAAATCATCAAAAATATCATCAATTATCTCAAGAATGGGAAGTTTCCCGAAGATCCCAAAGCATCCCATGTGTTACACACCAAAGCAGTGCGATATAGCTTCAAAAAAGGGCAATTATACAGAAAATCTTTCCAAGGCTTGTTGGCCGATGCTTAAAGGCATCTGAAGCTAACTATGTCATGAGAGAGGTCTACAAAGGGATGTGCTGCCACCACTTAGGCGCAGATTCCTTGGTGCTGAAGTTGGTGTGGGCAGGATATTACAGGCCCCGCATGGAACAGGACGCCAAAGATTTCGTATGAAAATGTGATAAGTGACAATGCTACACACTGCTAGTGCATCAATAGGCAGAACCTTTACATTTGGTTCTATCTGTGTGGTCATTCCTGAAATGGGGGATGGACATCGTGGGGCAGCTTCCATCGGCTCCCCCGAAAGGTAAGATTTCTCTTAATTTTGACTGATTATTTTTCTAAGAGGGTGGAAACAGGTCCTTATCAGAAGATCGGAGAATGCGAAGCGGTCAATTTCTTGTGGGAACATATAATTTGCAGGTTCGGAATACCAAAAGAGATTGCACAGGACAATGAGCCACAGTTTATCAGTGCAAAAGTTACAAAGTTCCTTGAAGATTTGAAAACAATGAGGATCGCATCTTCACCCTATCATCCGATTGCAAACGGTCAAGCGGAATCAACTAACAAGGTGATTATTCAAAACCTCAAGAAAAGGTTGGAAGAGGCAAAAGACAATTGACCCGAAGAATTACCCGGAGTTTTATGGGCCTGCCAAACAACAGCCAAGTCGAGCACAGGAGAAACTCCTTTTGTCCTTGTGTACGGTGCAAAATCTCTAACCCCGGTGGAAGTAGGTGAACTCACCTTGAGATATTTCCAGGCAAAAGAAAATCGAACAATGAAGCAATGTTAATCAACTTGGAGCTGCTCGATGAACTCAAATACATGGCACATGTAAGAATGGTAGCGCAAAAGAAGAGAATGGAGCAATATTATAATCTAAGAGCCAACCTCTGTTATTTCAAAGTAGGAGATTTGATTCCGAGGAAAGTAACTCAAATTACCAGGGAGCTCAACGAGGGGAAACTAGGTCCAACGTGGGTAGGCCCCTACCGAATTTGAGCTATCACTGGGAAAGGTTCATACGAGCTGGAAAGCCAGAACAGAGACAAGTTGCCCAGCAATTGGAATGTGGCGCACCTCAAAAGACATTTTTGTTGATGAGCATTATTTAAGTAGAAAGTATGTGTTGCACTCTTTTTCCCTTTGTTCAGTTTTTATCCCAACAAGTTTTTTTTCAGGTAAGGTTTTTAAAGAGGCAGTGACAGAAAGCATAATACAAAGACAGCAAAAATAACACCTTTAATAGCAAAACAAACAAGCAAGTTTCCACTCGGGGATGGTTAGATAATTTTTGGCTCTGTAGAAAATTCCTACTAGGAAGTTAAGTTTTCTATTGAACAAAGGTTACCCGACTGTTCACGAAAACAAACCACTAAAGGGTTGTTATATAGTCTTTGCTCGATAGCATAGATTCCTGAGGGGAACTAAGGTGTGTTACCGAGTTAACGATTATCTCGCAATTAATTGGTGGAATAATTTTAGGTACAAAACTTCCAGTATTCTAATTCACATTCGAACATTAGGGGGAATGATATGACGATACGGCAATAATGACTGTTATGTCGAGTGGGTACGAAAAATTGAAAACATTATTGCGTCATCGAGACCGAGGACTGCGTGGTCAGCCCCATAGAAACAAGTTGTACAAGATAGCCACAAGTAATGACAATTTCTTTTTAGGATAGCAAATTCTTGTGTACTTTTTAAAATAGAAAGAATTAAATGAAATGAAATCCTTTTGTTTTTATCTTGTTTCTTGTCTGAACGATGAATTAACATTGTCATTATAAAGTCAAACAAGTACTTCAAATGCTAGTGCCGTAATGAACATGAGAGTCCTCTTCAAGAGCACCATAAACATAAGCCCTCTATTTTGAAAACCGTCACGTCAAAAGGTTGGTTTCGGAAGAATTTATGCTCAGAATCAAAATGCCTTCAAGGAAAATGCACCCGAATACGTAGACGAAAGGACACAAAAAGTGAACGTGTGCAAATACTTACAGAACGTGTGCAAATATGTGTGCAAATATTTTTTACAGAAAGGACATAAAAATGCACATAGGTTTGATCTTGTACTAAAATCAGATAATTAAGCCGAATATGACAGTTGAGCGACCGTGCTAGAACCACGGAACTCGGGAATGCCTAACACCTTCTCCACATTAACAGAATTCCTTATCCGGATTTCTGGTTCGCGGACTGTAATACAAAGTCAATCTTTTCCTCGATTCGGGATTCCACCGGTGACTTGGGACACCATTAATCTCCCAAGTGGCAACTCTGAATCTTTCATAACAAATCCCGTTTCGATTGTCCTTTAATTGGAAAAACTCCCTTTACCACGATCCCTTCCGGGGTTGCGGTAGCGTAAAAAGGAGATGTGACAATGCGCGAACTCACCGCAAAATGAAGATGGAAAGTTTTCCCCAAATCAGAACATACTCTTGATAACACCGCTCGCCGGGAAACAGGTACCCCGGGGGCAGCCAACTCAGGTGATGCCCCGTCCTATAAAATACGAGCCCGGCCAGTGCCACTTGAAGCTCCTTCGAGTGATGGGTCCCGGATCCTCTTGTTGTTGCCGTCTCCCGGCTAGGAAGCTGACGATTCCATCTCTTCTCTAGGAGAACGCTACCTCGCCCCGAAAAACCGCCCAATATCTGCAAAAACAATGTGGCCAGCATAGATGAGGTGGGAAAATGCCGCCTCAGGTACATATCGGCAGAAAAGAAAAGCAATGTACGCATATACCTTGATGATCCACGCCCCACCTTATGCAAGACATAGCTCGCCACCTACGTTCATTGCAAGATGAATGGGTGACCAACCTCCGAACCCAGCCGGACAGATCGTGAACTTGGCCCGGCGCCCACGAAGTTGCTGCAACAAAGGGAATAATACCGATTACTTGGCTGATTTTTTCTATGAACGAAAACTGAAGGAACGGAAAAATTCCCCACTTACGTGCGTGATTCCACCCTTCGGGGAACGGCAGGAACCCCTCAGGGATGACATCGGTCATCCTGACTCGGACAAACCAACTGGCCTCAATCTCCAGCTTCGTCATCGTCAACAACGAAGGGCGTGGACGAGAGATCCCTCAAGGTTAGCACTCCGAGTGGTATATTTGTGAGGTGTGACAGCTCTGGCGACTCTGCTAGGGACAATACTCCAGAACTTTTGTTCACGGTTTAGAATTCGAGCTTGGTATATTTGTTGTATTTGGCTTGTATATTATCTGATTTTGTTACATGTTTGTGCCTAATGTGCTAAATGATAATTTTACCGCTTTGATATTATTTGAACTGTACATATAAAACTGTGCCGAAACCCTTCTCTTCTCACCTCTGAGGAGTGCACGCTGGTCGTGACTTCTTTCTGTTAGTGTCATATCCCAAAATAGAACGAGGATTCGGAGGAGTTGCAAAACCGGATGATCTTTTGGTTACCGGTACGCAGTTCTCATCCTCGGCTCGAGTTGTCCACTCGGGTAAGCCAGGTCTCATGTCATGACCATTAGAGTTGGTATCTGCGTTTGATATTTTATAGTTTTCTTGTTAGAGAGTCATCCCTTTATTTTGTCTTTTATTCTATTCCTTTCATAAAAAATTCCCCAACAGAGTCTGTTTGTGAAAAACGACTTCAAAATTTGCCATCAGCTTTCCAATTATGCAAGACGGGATCTAATTGGTACACCCAAGTGGTATAAGTTAGGAGGGAACAAGCGCAAGGCTGGTGTCAAGAAGGATATTCCCCAGCAAGAGGAGATTGGCAAATGGATGGACCAGTGTCAAAAAGGATATCCCCGCAGAAATCAAAGGTTATAGACCTCAAGGCCAAGGCCAGTGGGCAAGTCAAGAAGGAACAACGCGGAGAGCGATGGGCATAATTCAGAAATGAGACTCAAAGGTCGGGGAAATGCCAGCTCCCGAGCTATGCCACAAAAGAATTGGGATATCCCCAATATCAAAGGTTTTTTCAGTGACACGGATGAATGAAGAAATTGGTTCATCAGTAAAACATGCAAGATCCTCAAGCAGAGTCACTGTCATTGGAATGTGGGGGGTCAGGATACAAGTGGAAAACAACGGGGAGAGGTTTGTGAATAAAGAATCGTCAAGAGGGAAGGAAGTCATCGACCAAGTTTCAATACGACGCAAATCAGGGCAAGTCGTGCTAAAACCAGCAAATAACCTCACCCCCAATAAGTTTTGGAACGCAAAGCAGGGAAGGAGAGAAGGAGAACAATCCCCAGCAGGAGCATCACAACCAACCACCGCATTCTAAACTAACAAAATTTCTTTGATTTGAAACAGGAAAAAGGAAACGGCATTGATGGAAAGGCATGCCACGAGAAGATTATCAAACTAGGGCAGAAAATTTTGCTTTCATTTGGAAAATTTTCTGGAAGTCAGGTATCCACTTTGGGAAGAAGAAAGATAACACCAGTTTTAAGGGAAGTGGTCTTTGAACCAGTATCATCCCCAGCGGTGTTGAAAGAAAGAAAATAATAAATTTTAATGAAAGGATTTGTACCCCCAGCGGACAGAACAAAGGGACGAAACTGGTGTTCAGAAAGAGCAAAAGCCAGTGTCATCCCCAGCAGCTTCCAGAAGAATGAAGCACCGATTTTTGAAGGAATAAATTTCCCACAGTAGCATTATCCTCAACAACGTTATCCTTAGCTGATAACACTTTTATCCCCAGCAGTGTTGAAAATAAAAGTTTAAGAAAGTAGTTTAAAAAAAAAAGGGGGGAAGAAAGGAGATTACCCCAGCAGTTTTATACCCAGCAGGTAAGTAATTAATTCCCCAGCAGTGTTACCCCCAGCAATTTCAAGGGAAGAAAACACGAGTTTTTAGGGAAGCAGTTCTAAAAGAAGAAATTCCAAGTCGGAGGAAATGGTTTAGGAGTTAAAGAAGGACAACAGTAATAAAATGCAGATAAGTTAAGTTGTTGAAGTCGGGAGCCCGCCCGTAAAACGGAGGCGTTACCTTTTTAAGTTGTTGAAGTCGGGAGCCCGCCCGTAGAACGGAGGCGTTACCTTTTTATTTTGTTGAAGTCAGGTACTCATTTGAGGAGGAAGGAAGATAACACAAGTTGTAAGGGAAGGAAGAAATCAT